>JAGFPH010000695.1:435613-446633 GCA_018207615.1 Philaenus spumarius
CATCCATCCTCAGGGATCAATTTTAGGTCCTTTACCCTTTCTCATTCGTATCAACGATTTGCCTCCTGAAGTTAGTTGTAAATCTACACTTTATATATATAGTATTAAGTTTATAAATACTGTACCTTCTATTTGTCCGTCTAGTGATCCACTTATTGGTATTTATACTACCGCGGTTTCGTATGTTTCAACCATCCATCCTCAGGGATTAATTTTAGGTCCTTTACCCTTTCTCATTCGTATCAACGATTTGTCTCCTGAAGTTAGTTGTAAATCTATCCTTTATATATACAGTATTAAGTTTATAAATACCTTATATTTCTCCGTCTAGTGATCCACTTACTGGTATTTATACTACCGTGGTTTCGGATGTTTCAAGCATCCATCCTCAGGTATCAATTTTGTGTCCTTTACCCTTTGTCGTTCGTATCAACGATTTGCCTCCTGAAGTTAGTTGTAAATCTATCCTTTATATATACAGTATTAAGTTTATAAATACCATCTATTTATAAACTTAACAGTGGTTTCGGATGTTTCAAGCATCCATCCTCAGGTAACACACAAACATTAGCGTGGTCCCTGAACTGTGATCAGTCTCTGTAGTATAAATTCCAGTAAGTGTATCACTAATAGTGGGTATTTATAAACTTAATACTGTATAATATATTAAATTCAGTGGCCAGGAGACTGTTCCTTAACGACTATCCTCTATCTATGCCGGCGTCACAACAGCAATTCTCAAATCCAGATATTAATAACTTAAACGGTAAACTACGCTTACTCAATTTTCTCATTGGTTTGCTATAAATGATCTGAAATTGGACAAAGAAAAATTTCAAACATAAATAATAATTACAAAAACAACTCGAGGAATGTTTTGGGTCTTGATATTTTGTATTTTTTAATACATTTTTAAATGGAGCAACGATAAATTTCATATGTTTGTGGAGTATTAGAACGTTTGAGCCCACTTTAACCGGTTCTACCATTTGTTCATCTATCAGCCCAGTGTATGAACCTTATAGGGGTCCAGCTTCAAAAATTAGGGGTTTTGCGAACGGACGTGACACGGGATCACTATAAATAAAACAACTGATTTTGATCAAAAGCTTAACACTTTGACAAGATCGTCTGTGTTTTAATTTACTGTATACGATGGTTTAACCTTTAAATATATATCAAAACAGTATGCAATAATGTGAAATGTTAAATACACCTCGATACCTGATTTGTAATTTGTATGTTCGTTCAGGAGTTATGACTAGCAAACTGGCGGCGCATAGCTAATTGTTTACGTAGGCCTGAAAGGGATATAGATCGAGTTTGGGCCATGGAACTGGGATCTAAAATCTTGTTTATTTGCTTGTAATGGTAGCGAAGCCGCAGCTACCAGCTAATTGTTAATAATCTTGTTGTGGTACAGGTCAAGATGTACTTTATGTGTGTTGTGCCTTTTTTTCTGACTGATTATTTATACTAATATTAGAGGTAAAATTTGTTTGTTTATACTTAGGGGGTAATCTCTGGTCTGGAACTATTGAACCGATTGAAGAAATAGGTTGACTGATAAAAAGCCACACTATCCCTGAGTAACGTAGGCTGTAATAAATTTTAATAAAAATCTTTTTTATTTCGATATTTGTAAATTTAGCCGGACAAAAATCTTAGGTTAGGCCTAGACTTAAGAACCAGCACATGCAATTACATTTATTACCATAGCAACCAATTGAATAAAATAACAGATAAAACATCTTTTTGCTCCAATATTTCCATCATTATCATCTGATTTCACACTTTGAAGCAACTGTTTGTATTTCTAACTTTTAGGTTTGGTTTTTATTAAGTGCAGACCTGAGCATTGCTAGTTCTTTTAACATTTTTTAGTACTTGGGCGACCGAGCGAGCATCGCTCAATACTTTTTTTAGGAAAATGTGTGCAAATACGAATCACACACTGAATTTGTTTAAGTATGTGCATTTATGTATTATAAATAATAAATATAATCATTAGATAATTTATATTACCTTTATAGAAATGTAAAGAATGCGGAAACTGGTGAAAGGGGTTTTAGAACGGTTAATAACAGCACAAAAATAATGTTTTAGTTACGTTTGGTGTTGAAATCAGCTGATAATGGAAATATTATAGGAAACAGCTGATTACTGTTATTATTATAGTCAATAAACATAAATGTAATGATTTTAAACTCCATAAGCCCAAAGTTAAAAATTTTCAATTTTCAAATAGGTTGTTTAGAAAAATACGAGTTTTCCTGAGGTAATGATTTTCACCAATCGATTTTTTAGACCCAAAAGCCTCTAATCCCCAAACTTTCAGCAAAATCCTTCCGCTGGATCTGGAGATTGCTCGTACAAACAAACAAACAAACATTGCTCGTATTAGAGTATAGGATTATAACTGCTGTTATAAAATAGGTCTATGCGAAATAATTTGATTTGAACATTTTTACCATCTTAGCTTTGGGGTTATTAGCGAATTTCCATAGGAAATATATCTATATATATAAAAGCCAAAACCCACTGACTCACTCATCACGATTTCTCAAAAACTACCGAACGGATTGGAATGAAATTTGGTATGTAGCTTCCTCTAGGGCCATAGATGCTTACTAAGAAAGGGTTTGAAAAAATTCGAAATTTTAGGGGGGTTTGGGGATCAAAGTTATTAAATCACGATTTCTTCAAAACTTCCGAACGGATTGGAATGAAATTTGGTATGTAGCTTCCTCTAGGGCAATAGGTGCTCACTAAGAAAGGGTATGAAAAATTTCGAAATTTTAGGAAGGGTTTGGGGGGATCAAAGTTACTAAAATCATAATTTCAGATCTTTTATTATTATGACAATAGTGCTTTTATTATTTAAGATCTATATATATAAAAGCCAAATACCACTCACTGACTGAACACTTAAAAAGAATACAATTACGTTAAAAAGGCTGAAAATACCAACCACCCGGGCAACGCCGTACGGGTCAGCTAGTATATATGTGTTCGCACTCTAGCGGCCGCATTTTAAGCCCCATTTGGTCCAAATTTGGTACAAGTGTTGGTTGTCTACGTAGCTCGGACGAGTTCGTTAGCAAAAAAAATCCAACAACCGGAAGTACGTTTTTTGACCGGAAGTAACTATTTTTTGAGATTTTTACTACGAGAATGAAACTTTTTTACAGTTTTTTCTAAAATTATAAATGTAGGATGTTAGTCTGCACATTTTGTTTTTTTACGCGACCTTATAGCTCGCTTGGTTCCCCCTAAATCGGCCAAAACGTAAAATACCATAAAAGTACTCGGTTCGAAGCCAAGTGGTGCAAACTTCCGAGGCCACTAGGCGCAAACAAATTCTACTAATATATTGCGTACACACAGACAGCTGTTCAACGCCTTCGTGAGTAAACTTATTGTTGGTTGAAACCCTAAAACATAGGCATACAAACTTAATTTTGGAAATTTACTCAAGTCACGTCAGCGGTCCAGCTGCGTGGTCGAATTATTATTATTAATTCTACACCTTTATTATAAAGAAAGCAAACATGATTTTGTGTTTACAAGGTTTCAACGGGGTTGGCGTGCGGAGCATGTAGGGGTTTCCCTAGTATTTGATAAAATACTAATAAAACAGTTCTACAACTTAACATATATTTTCAAAGCACAGGCGATTAGGCCGTCTGCTTGGTTGGGTAGTTATTTTCAAACACAAAGAAACTTCACATAATCATCAAGTGCATTATAAATACGCGTTTGTTGATCTTAAAAAAACAAACTAAATTTTAAAAGAATCAAATAACTTTACAAAACATGCATTTAATAGACATTTGCGATACAAGTGACGAAACTGCATCTTCTTAAAAATTCTAATTCAGCTAATAATAATAATATTTATTAGTTACTCTCCTACTTTAATACAATTATGAAGTCACAGAGAATCTGTTTAATAACTGTTAGTTATCACTTCGTGTCGGGTTTGAACTCGATCGGTCAAACCATTCTCTAGATATCAATTATATTGTATAAAACACAGACAGACAGACAGAAAGAGTAATCACCATAGACCCATGTTTATACTGTGAAATATGTTTGTCTCGATCCCAGGAACAAATCGACAAAAGGGGACCAGAGAGTTCGGGGCACCCTGTGTATCAATTTGAAGCTTAAACCTTCACATACTCCGCAAAAATATTAAATCTGTCATTCTATGTGACATTCTGGTTTAAATGTGTAAGGTAAGTGCCTTCAAACCGTTGTGGTAAGTTTATTTTTGTATTTACAACAGCTGATTTATTGTTCGTGAAATCTCACTACGTGCTTTAAAATACAATTAGACAGCTGATGAAGGTTATGACATATATTTTCCTGTACACATTATGTAACCTATAGAGAAATTATTGACCTGAAGTGCGCCGTTTTTGAAGTGATAACTTCTATTGGCCCGTTGGGCACTTTCGACTTGGCTATGTTTTCGAAATCTCGCGTCACGCCAGATTTCTCGCGAGATCTTGCATCACGCCAGATTTCCCGCGAGATCTCGCGTCACGCCAGATTTCTCGCGAGATCTTGCATCACGCCAGATTTCCCGCGAGATCTCGCATCACGCCAGATTTCTCGCGAGATCTCGCGTCACGCTTTTGTTTAGACACAAGTCAGATCGTGGAGAGGGAATATTATTAATACATTATTTACATTTATTAGCATAGCAATCAAATTAACACATAAGAATTAGTTAATATAATATAACAGCTGATTTCGCCCATCCTCTGTAATTCTTAAACAAAACCCAGCGTAGATTATATTTTGGGGTTATGTTTACAACTTCAACCATTAAAATTTCTTGTGATGTTAATTTTCTTATATATTAGTTATACAACTAATGTAGGCTTTTATAACTATAAGTTATATGGGCTTCTACACGTTATAAGATTTGCTTTGGGGTTATAAACTGTATATAAAACTAACCTTTGATCATCAATATATTCGTTTATACAAATTTAAAGAAGGATACCTACTGTTTAACTTCGCAAACATTCGTACATCTTTGTATAACATATTTGATTATTAATTTCTTTACTGTAATATTAACAACTTCTAAATCATTTCATCTATCAATATGAAATAAAAGGTAACTAAAAGATAATATTTTTACCTTTCTTTAAATATATAATAACGGATATAAATAAACAATTTGAACAAATAGGCCTACAGTTTTATAATCCTTATAATTGTACACATTTACCGAGTTAAAAATCCCCGTAGTCATAGAAGTTATCACTTCCAACGTGTGGTCTTAAGCACACCCAGTTAATTTTTTTTAAACGTTCTGATTTTGTTCGGTTATAAAATATTTATAAACAATAAGTTAATTATCTAATGCGGGTAAATGTTTGACGTGTACGTGCAGACCATAATATAAACTAGTGTAAGCCTTTGTGTGTGTGGGAGATTATTATCAACTCCTATAAAAACACCGAGTGTACGTGAGTAACATATAATATAACAGCTGATTTCACCCACCATCTGTTCTATACCTAGCGTAGATTATACTTTGAGGTTATGTTTACAACTTCAATCATAATTTTTTGTGTAGTTGATTTTTGTAAATATGAGGTATAGAACTAATGTATGCTACAATTAATACATTATCAAATTTGCTTTGAGATTATAAACTGTATATAAATACAATCTTTTATCATCAATATATTAGTTTATACATATTTAAAGAAGAAATACCTATTCGTTTAACTTCGGAAACATTCGTACACCTTCATATAACATATAAACGTATTCGATTATTAATTTATTCACTATAATATTTAATAACTTCTAAATCATTTGATCTATCAATATGAAATAAAAAGCAATTAAAAGATATTATTTTTACCTTTCTTTAGATATATAAATACAAAATGTTTAACAAGTAGGCCTACAGTTTTGTACTCCTTTTAAAGTGTGTTTATAAAAAGTATTTTTTTAAATAATGTTTCTATGATGTGTACCTAATTAATCTGCCTGGGATGTTTCACAGGGTCTTACTCATCATATAAATAATTTCATGATACAGTTAGGTTTATATAAAACCTCAGTTAAGTTTTAAATGTCCAACAGCCTTTACCTTAGGCATAGATAAGCAGCTAGTAGTAGATATAATAACAATAGGCCTATCAGATATTTTAGTGTCGTGTTTTTAATATCAGTTTTTTTATATTCTAACATGAATTAGCATGTTTTAGCACAATCTTGTTTCTAAGCATATGCTCGATAACCTTATTCTCTCCGTTATAAGCATATTCTTAATTTTTATTCGTCCGTAATGACTAAAACAGAAAGAAAGCAGTCGTCGAAAGACCCCATTTTCTATTAGCAATTAAAGGTCGAACCTTTCTGTTTATATCGATGCCCGACCAGCGAAGAGTGCGTGTGCGTATGCGAGTGCGAGAGGAGGGGTCCTGTTGAAGGTCGGCCGCATTCCAAGACACATAGAATGGGATGCCCCCCCCCCCCCGCCCAACGGGGGCCACTGTCTCTCGAGTAATGTGATGCCCGAATACCATTCTTATCTTTTCGCAAAATCACGAGTTCTGGGGAAATAGAATAGTCTTTGCGGTCAAGTATGCGAGGAAGTTGCAAACCCGTCGATGTAAAAATAACTAAATAGTTATGAGTATCGTATAATTCAATCATGCTCAGAAGAATTTAAATTCTTTAAAATCTTCACTTTATCTTGTCATTTATACTCGCTTCGCTCACGAACAATGGCGATACTAGTGCAAACAGATTATTGTATACTCTGATATTTTCACGAAGATGACGATTGAGCGGTGACCTATGTAAGGCAGAGATCGAAATAGCCTCTACCATCCCCAAGAATTCGAATTGAGGCATGCGTAGTAATTTTACCATTAATATTGTTAAATAATTAATAATCAATATTTCAAACAAATTTCGATATTACAACCTATAGGAAATAATATAATATGTAACACCAGATGTTTGACTTATAATACAGTAAGAGCCTTTTGTTTGCTTTTACCTAATATAAAAAAATGTTAGTTGTAAAGAATATTTCGTGTCCTCCGAGATCGTCATGTCCGAGTTCGTCACATACTAATTAGGGTCGGCCTCAACCGTCATAAAACCGACCCGTCTACCTGTCCCCGTCTACCTGCCCCGCCGAGTATGTCATGCCTGTGTTTCCATGATAATATTTGGTTGTTATATTTATTAAATTCTTAAATTGTAAGAGTGTATTTAACGGTGTTCTACCAAACTGACAGCTGTACTATTGTATTTATTATATCCGCACGAACAACAAGTCCGTGCTTTAATTAACAAACATGCACATTTGTATTTTTTTAAACTCTATTTGAAATGTAAAAAGTTCGTTATGGAAATTTTTTGAGTAGAAACGAACAGTTTAGGCAACTCATTCTAATTATAAATGTGATAATAACGACGAAATACAGTATTATAATTATACTGTTATCGGCAACATACTGTGACTAAACAGTTTAGGTCAGTCCTCTAGTTTTTTTTTTTATTATAATTATATAAAGTGGTAATACGACGAAATATTATAATCTTACAAATATTATAATCATACTGTTATCAGCAACATACTGTGACTAAACAGTTTAGGTCAGTCCTCTAGTTTTTTTTTTATTTACTAAATATTGACTAAATTTACAAATATTTAAATAAAAAAAGATTTTTATCGAAATGAATTAAAGCCTATGTTACTCAGGGAGAGTGTAGCTTTTTATTAGTAAAACTATTTTTTCAATCGGTTCAGTAATGCCAGAGATATTACCCAATACATACAAACAAAAAAAACAAAAAAACAAACTTTACCTCTTTATAATATTAGTATAGGTAGATTTAAATATGAACTTCTCTAGTACATTTGTGTGGCTTTATTGTTGTAAACCGTATTAGTAATGTTGATTCTACTAAGAAAGTTTATAATGCTAGTACAGCTCAAAGTTGGCCAAATGTAATCAAATTTGGTATCAAAATTATCTGGAAAATATCATGAAATGAAATATGATATCGTTTTTTCATTTTGACTTAAGACATACTGAATTGCCATTTTATACTAGAGTGTCCTACATTTTCACTCAGGCGGCATTAATAAGGGTCGGTTTTATGACGGTTGAGGCCGACCCTAATTAGTACGGCTGACGAACTCGGACATGACGATCTCGGTGGTGACCGAATATTTACCTGATTCTAATAATAAACTTGTTTTGGTTCATTGCAGGCCTAACCTAAAATTATGTAAGTTTTTAAACCAAATCTGCAGTTTTATTTATAATAAGTAACAACAGATGTTTGAATGGAATTATAATACAGTAAGTATTTTTCGTTGATTTTTGTTTGTGTTTTTTTTTTTTTGTTGTTGTTCATATATCGTAAAAAATCTGTTGGTTGTGAATAATAATAAACTGATTCTAAATTTTCTAAGTTGGTTGCTATGGTAGTGGATGTAAACAAACATGTGTTGCTAAGCTTTTGATCCGAACAGCTGTTTTACCTGTTATAGGGCTGCGAGTGAACCTCTGATTTTTCAATATTTTTACGCTTTAAAATCTAAATTTTGCAATATCCTTTCTTAGTGTGCGTCTATAAGATAAGTATCTTAAATCAACCCCTTAGTAAGATCCTCTTAAAACTGTATCTTAAGGGTCTGCTCCAGTAAACGAGAAAGCAACCGGAAACGAAAGCGCTTCTCACTATAACCCTATCTAAACAGTGCAATTTCTTGCAGCTGAACGCTTTGACATTGCCTCATTTCAAACCATTTTATAAATCTATCTTTTGTAATTGAGTGTTGCAAAAAAACTAATATTCTTTATAAAATTTGCAAATTATTTTTCATCATACATTTTTTATTGTGTTGTTATACATTTTAAAAAATTTCAAACTTTGTACTTACAAAATGTCAATTACATAACAAATCAAAAGCATTTAAAAAAAAACTAAATTGCAAGACGGATGCGTATTGTGACTGTGCTTAAAATGAGACCTTGCAAACAATTTTATGATAAAAAATAAACGAAATAAATGCTTTGAAATGTAAACATTGCTCTTATGGGATAAAAATCCAAGATTGCCGCCATTACAGCAGACCCTTAAGTAGTTTTTGCTCTACATTGATTCTATGCCATCCTTATTTTATATAATTCTATAAGCGAAATTTTAGATTCAAAATTGTGGGAATTTGGTAAATCGGAGGATGATGGGAGAGGTATCAAATTAAAGGTATCGATTCAAGCAACGAGGGAAAAATATAAGTTTTGTTTCTAAAATTAAAAACTAAGGGGTTTTTGAGGTCCCCGAAAAACGAAAACTCCCCATAAGAAATACATGAGAATTTAAAAACGTCTGCTTTGTTTACATTTGGTATTAAATAAATAAATTAAAAACATAAAACAGCTGTTCTGCAGTTACATTAAAACATTTGGTATTACATAAATAAATTAAAAAAATAAAACAGCTGTTCTTTAAAACAATATGACAGTTAATGTAAATTATATTTTTAAATAAAATCTGCTACTTATTAACCTATAAAAGATACACGTTGACACACACATAGAAGAGAAACTTTATAAGTGTGATTTTTGGAAGGTTGTATGGCTGTTCTATTACCTTTACATACATTTATACTAATATTATAAAGAGGAAAAGTTTGTTTTTTTTGTTTATTTGTTTGTTTGTATGTAGGGGGTAATCTCTGGCACTAATGAACCGATTGAAAAAATAGTTTTAATATTAAAAAGCTACACTTTCCCTGAGTAACATAGGCTATAATTCATTTCGATAAAAACCATTTAGTCGGAAGAAATTCTTAGGTTAGGCCTAGAATGATAAACCAACACATGTATTTACATTTATTACCATAACAACCAATTGAATAAAATAACAGATAATATAGCTGCTGTTTGCTCCAATATTTACATTAACAGCTGAATTCAAAATTTAAAGCAATTATTTTTGTATTTCTAGCTTTTAGGTTAGGGTTTTAAAGTGTAGACCTGAGCCTTGCTGGTTCTTTTAACCATTATTATAACTACTGTTATCAAATATAAGAAATAATTTGATTTGAACATTTATCATTATTTATCATCTTAGTTTTGAGGTTATTATTAATCGTAGCCTACAAATTTATTATAAATAAAACATAACATTTGTTTTTAGAAGGTTCCATTGGGGGTTGGCGTGCGGAGCACGCAGGGGTCTCCCCTAGTTTGTTAAAATTTTGTAATTACATACATTATTATATATCAAAATAAGGTTGAAATATTGCCTTTTAATTGCTTCATATTGATATGAATATAAAAGCATATATTTTAATATGTTGTTTCATATTAATATATCAAATGATTTATAAGTTATTAATATTATAATGAAGAAATCAATAATAGAATTATGTTTATATGTTGTATATGTTTATATGTTATATGTATTGGAGCAAACAGCTATATTATCTGTTATTTTATTCAATTGGTTACTTTGGTAATAAATTTGATGGTTTATCATTCTAGGCCTAACCTAAGAAATTTTCCGACTAAATTTACAAATATTGAAGTAAAAAAAGGTTGTTATCGAAATAAATTATAGCCTATGTTACTCAGGGCACTTATAAGGTTTCTCTTTCATGTGTGTGTCAACGTGTATCTTTTATAGGTTAATAAGTAGCAGATTTTATTTAAAAAAATAATTTACGTTAACTGTCATTTTTATTTTATAGAACAGCTGTTTTATGTTTTTAATTTATTTATTGAATACCAAATGTTTTAATGTGAACTGAAGAACAGCTGTTTTATGTTTTTAATTTATTTATTTAAAACCAAATGTTTTAATGTAAACGAAGCAAGCGTTTTTAAATTCTCATGTATTTCTTATGGGGATTTTTCGTTTTTCGGGGACCTCAAAAAATCCTTAGTTTTTAATTTTAGAAAAAACTTATATTTTTCCCTCGTTCCTTAAATCGATACCTTTAATTTGATAC
>JAGFPH010000696.1:0-18238 GCA_018207615.1 Philaenus spumarius
ATAGACCATATGTCGGCGAAAACAATTAGATCACTTGGTTTTCGCCTCAGCTTCAAATTTGGAAGCATCCCAATCAGGCTTAAGAAGCAAGATATGGGAGTCCAGGAGGCTAGTGTCTCGGATGTAAGGGGGGCTACTGTGCCCCCTGGATCGTCTGAGGCTAGTGCCCAAGAGGCTCCTGTGTCCCCGGAGCCTGGTCCATCTGACCTGGAGCCTGGGCTTATTGGGCCCTCCACCTCCTCGAGGCCATCTGGGTCTCGGGAGGGTGATGCTCTGGGGGGAGAGGAACGGGTACCGGGAACAACTTGGCCTGAAATTTTCAGGAAGCCCAATCCTGAGGGCCCCTCTGTTTCTCAGCGTGGTCGTGCTGCGCGGGGAGGCAGGGGGAGCCATAATAGGAGAGGACGACGTCCAGATAGAGGTAGAGGATCTGGCAGAAAGGCTTTGTCGGAAAGCCATCTCCCAAAGACCTCAGGGTCTGATGGGAGGAGGGATCAGCAATGACCCACAACCTGAGGATATTGCAGATAAATCTCCAGCATGCCAAGGCCTCATCGGCTGTGCTGGGCAGGAGATTTGTCTGCGAATCCTTAGACATGGCTCTTATACAGGAGCCATGATATAGCGGAGGCCTTATTAGGGGACTCTCAACTCCTAATGGTAAGTTGATATATGATAATGATCATGGTAGACCTAGAGCTTGCATTCTTGTTCAAAAAAATGTCAAAGCTATCCCAATTTCTGATTTTGTTTCTAGGGATCTCACAGCAGTGCTGGTAGAAGTACCGATTCCTGGGGGTAGTTATGAGGCTATTGTGGCCTCAGCCTATTTCCCAGGTGGTACTGATGGTGTTCCTCCTCCTGAAGTCAGAAGGCTGGTGGAATATAGTAAAGAGAGGCGACTTCAAATAATAGTTGCCTGTGATGCCAATAGCCATCACCATATATGGGCAAGCAAGAGAACAGATAAAAGAGGTGAGGAACTGCTTGCTTATTTATTTAGCTGTAACCTAGCTATTAATAATGTTGGTAATGAGTTTACCTATGTAAGTGGGAATAGACAGGAGGCAATTGACCTCACTTTGTCAACCACACATATTAGTAATAAGATTAATAATTGGCACGTTAGTAATGAGCCATCGTTGTCTGATCATAAGCACATAAGATTTGACCTTGTTTATGAGAAGAAACCAGTGGCAGCGATTAAACTCCCACAAAAAACTAATTGGGGAGAGTATAGAGAGATTCTTAAGACTGAATTGGATGAAGATGTTGGTCCAATCTTGTCTTTAACGAGTCTTGACTATGCTTCTGATAGACTTAAATCATCAATTTTGACAGCTTTTGAAATAAGCTGTCCTGTTTCATTCCCCAAGGCTAAAAGAGAGGTGCCATGGTGGAATAGTGCGCTTAGTAAGCTGAGGAAGGAGGCTAGGTGCCTCTTTAATCGCGCTAAGCGTACTAAGGAGTGGGGAGCTTATAGAATGGCCCATACCTCCTACAATAAAGAGTTAAGAAGATCTAAGAGGAGATCTTGGAAACAATTCTGTGATAGAGTCACGGAGATGCCTGTGACTGCTAGATTGCAGAAGGTACTCAAACAGGAGTACACTAGGCCTATGGGCCTTTTAAAGAAGGATAATGGGGAATATACAGGAGACCGTAAAGAGTCTTTGGCTCTTCTACTGGATACCCATTTTCCTGGCAGTTATGCTGATACTTGTACCGTGGTGCCTTTTGATCCTGGCTCCTCGTGGTTAAGGCAGGGCTCGGGCAGCACTGCCTCTGTAACAATATTCTCGCCTAATAAGGTCAAGTGGGCTATCAACTCATTGAAGCCGTTTAAATGTCCAGGCAGGGATGGTATTTTCCCTGCCTTTTTGCAACAGGGCCTTGATATACTCCTGCCACATCTGGTAGAGGTTTTCAGGGCTAGCTATGATTTAGGTTATATTCCTGTTTCCTGGAGGGATGTGGAAGTAGTCTTCATCCCGAAGGGTGGCCAAAGGGCTATGGATCTGCCAAGATCCTTTAGACCAATTAGCCTATCTTCGTTTCTCTTAAAAACGTTTGAGAAGGTGCTGGATCAGCACATTAGGAGTACTCACTTGAGTGTTAAACCTCTGCATAGTAGCCAACATGCTTATCAGGTTGGTAGGTCAACCATAACCGCACTTCACGAGCTTGTGGGTAGGGTTGAGCATGCCCTTAGGTGTGGAGAGGTTGCCTTATGTGCATTTATGGACATTGCAGGGGCATTTGACAATACCTCGTTCTCGTCCATCAAAAGGGCTGCCCTTTCTAAAGGGGTGGAACCCAGAGCAGCTAATTGGATCTGTTCTATGCTTGCTCAAAGAAGAATCTTTGTAAAAAATGAAGATGACTCTTTAGTAACACGGTCCGTAAGAGGCTGCCCGCAGGGAGGTGTTATTTCTCCTCTCTTGTGGTCTTTAGTAGTTGATGAACTGTTGGTCAAATTGGCTGTCAAGGGCTTTGAGGCTATTGGCTATGCTGATGATCTTGTGATAGTTATTCGTGGTAGACATGACGATACTATATCTGAGCTTATGCAAAAGGCTCTGGATCTGGTCTGGAACTGGTGTCAGGGGCAGGGCCTAAGTATCAACCCGGCCAAAACTGTACTTGTCCCCTTCACCAGAAGAAAGAAACTGATGATAGAACTCCCCTCCATCAATGGGGTCCGACTGGAGCTTTCGGGGGAGGCTAAATATCTTGGATTAATTCTTGATCGAGGGCTTCTCTGGAATGCTCAGTTGGAAGCAGTTCTAAAAAAAGCTACCAGGGCTATTTGGGCTAGTAATCAGCTTTATGGTAAAACATGGGGCATTACCCCCAAAATGGCTGCATGGTCTTACACTACCATTATTAGGCCAATTATCACATATGCGGCCTTGATATGGTGGCAGAAGGTTAAACAGTCTGGTGCCAAAAACAGGCTGCAAAAATTACAAAGGCTAGCGTGCCTAGGGATTTGTGGAGCCATGCGCTCTTGTCCCACATCAGCTATGGAGGTACTTCTTGATCTGCCTCCTCTGCACATTTTTGTGCGGGGGGTTGCGTTGCGATCTGCCCTGGCGATGATGGGGACCCATAACTTTAAACCAGGAGATCTGGTAGGTCACCTGACCATATTGCAAGAGCTTAATGGGATCAAGGTGGACCTTATGGTGTCGGATGTGATGAGAAGGACACTTAATTTCGACCACTCCTTCACAGTGAAGATAGATGGTCTCCAGGAGGCAGATTGTACTGGACATGGACATATACAAGAATGGTATACTGATGGCTCCAAAATGGCCAGCGGTGTTGGTGCAGGAGTCTATGGTCCTAGGTGCAGTGTATCTAGGGCTATGGGAGCCTTACCATCAATCTTTCAAGCGGAGGTCGTTGCGATAGATCTCTGCGCACGTGAAATCCTAAAAAGAGGGATTAAGGGAGCTAGGATTGACATCCTTTCTGATAGCCAAGCTGCCTTGAAGGCACTTGAATCATTTGCCTTTGAATCAAGGCTGGTTTGGGACTGTTTTAAAGTAGTGAATGATATGGCTAGACTCAATGAAGTTACTCTTAAATGGGTGCCTGGTCATGTAGGTATTAAGGGCAATGAGGCAGCAGATAGACTTGCTAGAGTGGGAGCTAAAAAGCCCTTCATTGGTCCAGAACCTTTCTGTGGGAGGCCTAAAAGCCATCTGAGAAATGTTGTTGAAGTCTGGACGGAGAAGACATGGTCCACACATTGGAACAATGCTCCTGGGCTTAGGCAGGCAAAAAAGTTTATCTGTCTCTCTAAGTCAAAAGCACAGAAGCTTTTATTATTGGGTAGGAATAACCTTAGACGGATTGTGGGAATTCTCACTGGTCATTGCCCGGCCAAATACCACCTCAAAAAAATGGGGCTGGTCTCGGAAGACTCTTGTCGATTCTGCTCCCTCGGAACTGAATCGGCTCAACACCTGCTGTGCGAGTGCGAGGCTCTCGCGCGGAGAAGATTTACGGCTCTTGGAAATGCTTTTGTTAGCCCGGAAGAGGTCCGTGGTGTTGATCCCGGGACCCTTATTGGTTTCGTAAGAGACCTGAAGGGGATCTGGGATGATCACTAGAAGGGGATGTATACCACAATAGATCTTAAAGGTCGCAGTGGTGAGGAGGCTTATCATACCTCTACCCCAAAAAAAAAAAAAAAAAAAAAAAAAAAAGCCCTATTATTGAAGATAAATTCGAAAAATTTGCACTTAAAATTAATTGGAATTAAATTAAATTTGAATCGAACGCGAGCTTATTTGTTAGAGATAGAATAAAAATCCAAGAGTTTATAAGCACGAGCCCGACCAATTAAATACATTTGAAATCACCAACACAGTTGCCCTAGGTTAAGCCTAGTTAATTTACGTTTAAGCTTTAGGTCTACGCTCCCCCCTAACGCTCTGCCCTTGTCCCCATTATATAAATATACTAGCTGACCCGTACGGCGTTGCCCGTGGTGTTTGGTATTTTCAGTCTTTTTAAAGTAATTGTATTCTTTTTAAGTGTTCAGTCAGTGAGTGGTATTTGGCTTTTATATATATAGATCTTAAATAATAAAAGCACTATTGACATAATAATAAAATTATGAAATTATGATTTTAATAACTTTGATCCCCAAACCCCCCTAAAATTTCTAATTTTTTCAAACCCTTTCTTAGTAAGCACCTATGGCCCTAGAGGAAGCTACATACCAAATTTCATTCCAATCCATTCGGTAGTTTTGAAGAAATCGTTTTTTAACAAATTTGATCCCCCCAAACCCCCCCAAAAATTTCGAATTTTTTCAAAACCTTTCTTAGTGAGCACCTATGGCCCTAGAGGAAGCTACACACCAAATTTCATTCCAATCCGTTCGGTAGTTTTTGAGAAATCGTGATGAGTGAGTCAGTGAGTCAGTGGGTTTTGGCTTTTATATTTATATAGATATACACATGTTTTAGTTGACTATGGTTTTGGGATTTAGGAACCATGGAACGAAAACCTAGGTAGACATTTCCCGGCAATCGCACTATGGTAACAACTGCAACAAGTGCTTTTATAGAAATCTTCTAAATGTATTTATTGAATAAAGTGTCCTTCTGAAACAATCCTTTCAGATTTTGGGTTCAATATAAAGCGATTACTCTGTGAATTAATTGAATACTCTAAAAACCAAGTACGTAGGTTATGTTACATCTGTAGTAGTATTACTGTATTTACTTTCGTTTAGATTTGATTAAAACTCTTACTGAATTAATACACACTTTTCCCATCAGAAAGCATTGTACAACAACAGGAGAAAGGAAAACAACTATAAATGATTTACTTCATTATAAAAGCAATGCAAATGTTACACTTATCTTATGATGAACCAACGTCATACAGTAGAGGCAAGAAATACATAACTATACAGATTTAATATGTTCTCTTATAATTCCACTTTGTATATGGGCAATAAAGTATATATACACTATAATAACCCTAGATTGTTCTATAATGATCTGTTCTAGGAAGTAGATCTATATTTTCAAATATCTAAAACAGAAACTTCAGTCACAAATCTTTGAAAATTACAACGGTTCACATATTACTCCAAAGGAAAGCCTAAAGGAAATCGGGAAATTTTGCCCTGATCCTTAAATCAAAAGAAGGTTGTTACATCAGATTAATCTTAATGTTTACGTTTTGATTTTAAACTATTGTCTAGCAGATAAACTTGAGCACTAGTTTCAATGACTAGTTACATTTCAATGACTAGTTTCACAAAAATGTCGTTAGATTCGTTGGAATTGATATTTCAATGTTACAATGTTAGTACAGCAAGACGAATGTAGTAATATTTTAAATGTATACAAATATATACAATTAATATTATTGTGAAGTAAACTGTATAACATATTTCATTTATATAAATACAATTTAAAACTTCAATTACACAAAAAAATGTAGTTTCTTGCACATACATAGTTTTCCTAACCAGGAAGAGTAAACGATTTGGTTCTATTAAAGGACATATCATTTACGTGATGCAATTTGTTTAGTTTTGTGATGAATATGCAGACATTTGTTGCCTCTATACTATATTTTACAAACAGAATAACATTGTATACAATATTATCGTCCTATAATCTTTGTGTACATAATTTTGTTTCCGATAATACAATAAGACAGACAAATTAAGTTTTGTCTTTTCCTTATGTTGGTATAGAAAATAATTCGACCACGCAGCTGGACCGCTGACGTGAGTTGAACAAATTTCCAAAATTAAGTTTATATGCCTACTAGCAACAGAGCCCGTTGTGGTTAAATACAACGGTCTCTAGAAAAATATTACATATATGCTGTACTTCTTGTGAAATACCTGAAAATTAATTTCATTTTTTTTCAAGAACGAAATTGTTTTGAATAAAAAAAACTAATTTTCTAATAGAGCAAGATAATAAAAAAAATCAAATGTAATATATTTCTTTATAAACAACATTCTTTGTAAATACTTCATGTGAGTTTTTCAACAGTCTCCCTTGATCTTTGCTAGGGATAATTTTAATTTTAATGTCTTCAAACCTTTTTACTCTAGAGAGTGCAACGTACAATTGTCCATGGCTAAATACTGGTGCTGGAAGGTAAACACCAACTTTCTCCAATGTCTGGCCTTGTGCTTTATTTATTGTTATAGCAAATGCTAATTTTATAGGAAATTGCTGTCTTTTCAAAACAAATATGCAAATCTGTGTCCGACTGTGCTAAATTAATCCTTGGAATGAACACAATTTCACCTGCTGACGATCCAGTTAAAACCTCTGCAATTATTAAATTTGGCTTGAGTTCTTTAACAATTAATCGTGTGCCGTTACATAACCCTCGTTTTGTGTTAAGATTTCTTAGCAACATTATCACAGCTCCGATCTTTAAATTTAAATTATGTATTGGCATTCCTGATGGTGATAGCTGATTTAATAATTCTATTGGATAATGAATATCTGCTTGTGAACTATCGTCCGCTTCAATAGAATCCGAACTTAAATATGTTTTTGATGTTCCTTCCAGTAAGTTGTGAACAGTTTCGTTTATAAAATCCACATCTGAATTTTTTGAGCATAAAATAGCCTTCTGGGCGTATTCATGAGAGTGAGCAATGTCCAACTTATCTCGAAATATATCGGTGGCTATGTTACCGTGGCTTAAAATATTGGGTGGTATTGCTATTAGTTCTTCTGGTAAATCATTAGTTCTATCAGTCAGACCATTCCCTATGCTTAATAGCCATTTGCTAAATAAATCATCCACTGATCGTACATTTTTACTCAGTCGTAGGATCTTAAAGGTTTCCCACAGTGGATGGAATTTTATACTTGTTTCTATTATTTTTATTCTGTTACCATGTCTGACAACTGGCAGAGTTTGCCTGAAATCCCCGCCCAATAACATAACTTTTCCACCGAAAGGATTCTGGTTGTTCATTATTTACTTTAGTACTCTGTCAATAGCAGTCAAAGCAATTCCTGGTGCCATAGTTGCTTCATCCCAAATTATGATTTTAGCTGATCTGATGATAGTGGCTTCGAGAGAATTTAATCTTATATTTCATACTGATGTTTCGTTTAAAGGAGGTTTTAATTTGAATTGGTTAAAATATGTTTTACCTCCTTCCAATAAGTTTGCACCAATTCCAGTAGACGCAATAGGCAATGCAATGTTTTTTTCTCCACGTACTTTACACAGAATAGTTTTATACAAATAGGTTTTTCCTGTGCCTCCTGGCCCATCCAGGAAAAAACATGTTTCTGGGACTTCATCATTTATTGCTGCAATTATATTATAGTAACATTGTCTTTGCTCAAAATTCAAACTATTTATCATTTCTTTACTTTTTTTTCTCTAACTCATAATCATAGATATCAGTATTGTTGATTGGTAAGATATCGTTTACTGGCATCGGGAGATCGTATTTAAGGCAGGAACTATGGTTTGCTTCTAAAGTTTTGTTAATTTCTCTAAGAGTCAAATTCTTACATCGTTCGCAGTTATCTGTATGGCCTATTTTGTGGTTGTGTGCAAAGTCTTCCCAAAGATGAGGGTGGTATTTTTCAAATAATTCTTTAGCATTAGACGGGGAAGCAAATATAAGAATATATGAGAATAAGTCCCTTAAATGTTGAAGCATGCTGTAATTGACTGCTTTGGCTAAAGTTTTATCCCAAATTTTATCATTTTTTATCAACCCTTTTTGCACTGCTGCTTCATAAAAAGTATTATATTTAGTACCATCAATGGTTTTTAAATCATCATAAGCTGTAGCACCAGGTACATGAAGCAGAAGAAGTCTTAAACAATACCTTTCAGGATCAGAACCAAGATTTACAAAATACATTCTACCAATTACATTATGTCTGTCTTGTTGTCTGCGAATCCATTTCCTACTTTTTTTATTGAAAACATAATGTTTAGGTATATTAGTGTAATTAATTAATCTTGCATTTTCATCTTCCTCGTTTAACTTAAACAACGCTGTCAACATTGCATCTTTCCCAGCAGTTTGTAACAGATTGTCTGTATTTCTGTTTAATGAATTTACATGAAAGACAATGCTTTGATTTTTAGGAAGATGAACAGGCAATCGGATTATAGTGTGCGATAGTTTGTGCATATCATTTCCAAGTATTCGCCACATGGCTTCCGGTGCACTGACATACCTACTATCTATGTGCTTTTGTATTTCATCAAAATTTGAGTTTCTTTCTGTGATACGTACATTTGCACAATCATGCCCTTTATATACATATTTAAAGAGATATTTAACACTTTTGATCGTGTAGCGCAAACTTCCACATTGATATGACAGTTGTATTTTAACAAAAGATATGGGTTATAAGGAACAACCCATGTGTTGTCAATTACTTTATTTCTCACAGATACATTACCATTATTTCTTCGGCGGTATAGAGGATATCCATCTTTGTTAGCTAAGGTTTCGTTTTGAAAGGATTTAGGGTAGTTTTTAGTACACTTATTTTCCTTCATACATGGTGAGTTTAAATTACACTCGCCACAGGGTCCATGAATCATGTGTTTTGTAACAGCTGCGTGTAAAGTAGGAAATTTGTCTTTATCTGGTAACTCAGCCGATACAATTTGGTCTATATGTTCTGGTAACTTTGGAGTATCTTGTTCTTTCAAAATCAGCAGAATGTGAGCATGGGGTAGCCCCCTTTTTTGAAATTCAATTACATGTATATTGCCTACTGGGATGCCAAAACATGTTTTTTATTTATGTCAAACATAAGTTCTGTTAGCTTCAATTTGAAAACTCTAGAAACTAAATCAGGACGATTTTCAACAGACTGTCCATTTAAATTTTGTGTTATTTCTTCCCATTTCGGATTACAGGTCATTGTAATAAAAAGATCGGGTTTACCATAGTTCCTCACTATTGACATAGCGTCTTGATAATTTTGCATCATATTTCGTGGACTCCCTTGAAACGTTGATGGCAAAATGAAAGGCTTTCCAGGGGGAAACAATTCATTGTCTCCTGATAACCGAATCTGGTCCATTAAACCTTTGTACTGTTCAATTCTAAGTTGAGATTGATTTTGTCGAATGAAATTTAATCTATTTGCCTCAATTTTGGTGTAGGCATCAACAATATATTGTTGAGTGAGTTTTCCTCCGCACAATAAAGGATTGAATTCATCACGTACTGAAAGACGATATTGATAATATTGCATCTGAGTGACTCTTGATCTTGTATTTGAAGCTTTATTTTTAATATTTTTGAGACATGATGGCTTATCATTCAGTGGAATATTAATCCCCCAACTTTGATCGCCATATGGAAAGAATAGAGGATATACCATTGGTTCCAAATTTGGGTCTAAAATGCTAATTCTCTGAGTCTTTCTCTTATTGATCGTGTTGTAAGCACGACAATGAATCAATAAATCACGGTGCAGAGGTGGTTCGCCATCCGTATTCTCGAAAATAACAGCAACCTCATTACATCTTGCAGAGTTATACCTTCTTTCATCATATTTTCGGTCCTGAATTATAGCCATTGTCACATCAGATGAAACAGCGTTATTCATTAATGTGTCTTGAATGCATTCTTGCTCTACTTCATACATAATTTTGCAGGCTTTTGCAAATGGATTATATTTTGACATGAATGAGCCTAATATTTGTAATAAATGTTCATTGCATCCAGAGTTTTCTTTAATTTTCATTCTATTAGCTGTAGCCTCATAAGGATCAAGTATGTACAACTGAGCATATTTACGCTGTTCTCCATTTTCAGGATGTAATGTACCAGCACGATGATAGATAGTGCCATTTATTCTACAACAATAAGGACCATATCTTGAAGGAGGAACTATTTGCGCTCCCATAGAAGCAAAAGATAGGGAACTGTTAATTGAACGAATATTGGACATAAAGTTATCGGAATAAATATGGTTATTAGTCATAAGCTGTTCAAGTAATAATGCAGTTTGAATTCGTTCTAATGTAACTTTTCCTTTTGAGCAGCATTTAGAAAACATTTTATCCACAGGTTTTTCTCCAACAAAGTGTTTAGCACCACAAAATTCACATACTTCACCAATACTGCCACATGAGTGTAATTTTATTTCGTTTTCATCATTTATATCTTTTAAGGCTTCAGGCACAAAAGTGATTGGTAGTTATAATATATTATTTAGATCACTATCCTTTTTCCCCCTTATCACTGTGCGATGAGCTGTTGTTTCACGTCTGCCTGAACATGTTTTTGGTTTTTTTTTCTTTGCTGGATGTCCACGTTTGCAGGTTGAGAAGGTTGCAACCTCTTTGAGTGAAGTGTTGGTCAAACTATCTTGTTTTATTTCTTTTTCATTTTGTGTGTCCCCATCTTTGTGATTGCTTGTTAAAAAATTGTTTTCCTCTTGTATTAAATCATGATTCAGACTATAATTTTGTTTCTTTAATTTATTTTTATGTGCTGTTGATTCACATCTGCCAGAACATGTTTTTCTTTTTCTATTCTTTGCTGGACGGCCACGTTTGGATTTTGGTAAGGTTACATCCTCTTGATTCTCAGAATTAGTATTATCTATCAAAACATCGTAATGGCCAGCATCCACATTACCTGAGAATCGTAGTTTATATATTGTTGTGCCTTCACCAACCGTTACATAAGAATCCAAGTTCTCAGCATATATTTTGAATTGGCAGTTAAAAAGTCTTGCTGCAGCTTCAATTTCAACCTTCCCGGCGTATTCACCATCTTTAGCCATTAGATTTATATATTCTGTTGCGTTTTGTACTGGTAGTCTATATGTGTTATCCCCTACGATAAAAGGGCAATAGTAGTCCCAGTTATTTACGACTTCATCAACTACTGCGGATCGTATATCACTGTATCTAGATTGAGATTTATGATTTAAAAATGAGATACTCCTAAAGAAACAGTTTATATCACCAACAATATCGTGAATAGTAAAATTATTCATTTTCAATCAAATAAAAAATATCTACTCTTATAATTCACAGTTCAAAATGACAATTTATGGTTGTGAAATCCATTCACCACTTTACTCACTAATAATTAATGGTACAAATTAAACACATAACTTAGGAAACACACATATATTACATAAGGAACACACTTTAACCACAAATCCAAATTGTAAACAATCAAGTTATCACTGTGGATCGTATATCACTGTATATAGATTGAGATTTATGACATAAAATGAGATTCTCCTAAAGAAACAGTTTCCGTCACCAACAATATAGTGAATAGTAAAATTATTAATTTCCATCAATCTAATATAATATACAGGGTGTTACAAAAAGGTTGGGCGAGAGCTTTCCAACGACCCAATAATTAATAAAATCGGTCCAGTAGAACTGTAGATTTATTATTATTAGTTTTTATATTTATATAATAAAGGAGCATTTATATTTATACTCGACACCTTAATTGTTAGCATTGGTTTACAACTATAATTAATAATTTAACTATGTACAGTTTAACAGCAATTAAAAAAAAAAACAGATTTTATAATTATAATGGGTTTTTGAAGAGTCATCAAAACGTGTGTCCTCCATTGATTGTCACACACTGATCCAGTCATGGGCTCATCGACTGCCTCACCCGTTCGAAAATCCCTGGCATCCCTCTTATCCTTCGGCAACCACATTCAACCCGCTCTCTGAGCTGCTCAATGTTCTCAACAGGGGTTGAATACACTAAAAGGTATCTTTCAATTTATAATAAAACATAAATTAAAATTGAACAATTGGGAGTTTTTCTAGTCCCTAGTTTTAATCGAATTTTCCTTTGAAATTGTTACATGGCCGCCATTTTGATATTTATTAATACATTTTTGCAATTATATTGTCATTCGATTTGAAATGAAAAGGGCTTCAAATTTAGTGTCTAGTAAAATTTTGTTTTAGTAGCTGGTTTTCATGGAATTTGACTTTAAACAATTTTAATGGCCGCCATTTTGAAATTTGATGAGTCTGATCAAAGATGTTTTTGTTAAATGTGTATAGCTATAAAGTTAAAGTAAATATCAAGTTTCATAAAAATATCTCAAAGGGCTTTTGAGTTATTAATTATTTTAAAACAAATACAAAATGGCGGATTACGGCTAAAAGCCGAAATTGAAAAAATGTTATACTACATTTTTGACTTATTTTTAATTGCATGTAGAATCTGAATCTGCATAGCCCGCTACAAAAATAACTAAAACAATTGTTAAATTTAAAAAAATATGGTATTAGGCTCATTTTGGTTGTTGTAGACAATTACCAAGAAATAATGTTTTTAGTTTTTTGTCGATAACTCGATTATCCTTTGACCTAGGCCTATTGAAACTATAAACGCCATTTTGAAAATTACAAAAATAAATTCTTTGTGTTTGGTACACTTGTTAATGGTAACATATAAAACGCTTCTTCCAAATTTAAACTCGATATCTTATCTATTTCTATAGTTACAGTGAGTTTTGTAAAAAAACAAAATAGCGGATTACGGCTAAACTAAGCCGAAATCAAAAGAATGTTATACTACATTTTCGACTTATTATTGCATGTAGAATCTGAATCTGCATAGCCAGCCCAACCTTTTTGTAACATACTGTATAAAATATCTACTCTTATAATTCACAGTTCAAAATGATAATTATGGTTGCGAAATAAATACACCACTTTACTCACTAATAATTAATGGTACAGATTAAGCACATAACTTAGGAAAACAAACACATTACATAAGGAGCACACTTTAACCACAAATAAAAATTGTAAACTACAAAATGTAAGCAAAGAAAAATGAAGAAAATAACAATACTGTACAACAATCAGATGTTACAACAATCAGCTGTTAAATTATTAACACATGTTTCATATAATCAGATGATGCATACCAGTAAACCCATTTCACTAAAAATATATAGGTTGTATCTGCTTTTTATGATTGATTTTGAATGGGAGGTAACTTGATCAAAGTGTAAGGTAATATGTATGTTGAAAGAAAAAAAAGTCCTATCAAATGCTAAAATTCACAATTAAATACAAATTGTAAATTAAAACAAAATTAGAGTAGATAAAGATTTTTTGGAGGTTGTTTACATTTTTTGCAAATAACTTTTAAATGGTGAGGAAATCGATTAAAGTGGATGGTGAAATTCTGAAAGAGAATGAAATTTTCTACAAAATACTCTAAAATGTTTTTAGATAATACCGATCAAAGGCAACCAAAACTTGGCTACAAATAAAAACTTTGGAAAAAGCCGTTTTTAATGTATTTCTTATAGAAAACATGTGTTTTTACTTTTTCACCATAAATCTTAAAAAAAATCTATATTTCATAATTATTTGCAAATCTACATGGATGAAGCTTACCAACGACTCATTAATTAATAAAATCGGTCTAGTAGAACTGCAGATTTAGTTGTACAAAGTTTAACAAATATACCTCTAACTCAGTATTTTCTTTCCACTATAAATTCAGAGGTTGCTTAGCATTTTTGTAAATAACTTTAAAATGGTGAGGAAATCGACCAAAATGGAAGGTGATATTCTGAAAGAGAATAAAATTTCCTACAAATTACTATTATGCATTTCTATAAATTACTCATAATGGGCAGCCAAAATTTGACTATAAATAGAAACTTTAAAAATAAGCCGTTTTTAATGTATTTCTTATAGAAAATATGTATTTTTACTTTTTCACCATAAATCTTAAAAAAAATCAATCTTTCATAATTATTTGCAAATCTACATGGATGAAGCTTGCCAACGACTCATTAATTAATAAAATCGGTCTAGTAGAACTGTAGATTTAGTTGTACAAAGTTTAACAAATATATCTCTAACTCAGTATTTTCTTTCCACTATAAATTCGGAGGTTGCTTAGCTTTTTTGTAAATAACTTTAAAATGGTGAGGAAATCGACCAAAGTGGAAGGTGATATTCTGAAGGAGAATAAAATTTCCTACAAATTACTATTATGCATTTCTTGAAATACTCAATAAAGGCAGTCAAAACTTGTCTCCAAATAAAAGATGTGAAAAAACGCGTTTTCAATGTATTTCTTATGGAAAACATGTTTTTTTAAATTTTTCACCATAAATCCTAACATAAACCAACTTTCATAATTATTTGCAAATCTACAGGGAGAGAGCTTTCCAACGACCCAGTAATTAATAAAATCGGTCCAGTAGAACTGTAGATTTTTCTGTCTGAAGATTTTTTAAACTGAATTATATAAGAGTAGATGTTTTAGGGTTTCAACCAACAATTTTGGAAATAGGTCTACTCAAGAAGGCGTTGAACAGCTGTCTGTGTACGTAATATATTAGTAGAATTTGTTTGCGCCTAGTGGCCTCGAGAGTTTGCACCACTTGGCATCGAACCGGGTACTTTTATGGTATTTTACGTTCTGATCGGTTTTGGAGGAACCAAGCAAGCTATATGGTCGCGTAAAAAAACTAAATGTGCAGAATAAAATCCTACATTTATATTTTTAGAAACAACTCTAAAAAAATGTCATTTCCGTAGTAAAAATCTCAAAAAATAGTTACTTCTGATCAAAAAACGTACATCCGGTTGTTGGATTTTTTTTTGCTAACGAACTTGTCTGCTTGTCTGACCGACATAGACAACCAACATGTATACCAAATTTGGACCAAATCGGACTTAAAAATGCGGCCGCTAGAGTGCGAACACATATATACATATATATATATATATAAATATATGATTTTTAATGACACCCCAAAACGTGTTCTGGGGACCATGATCGGTGTTCATTTGCTACTCCTGACCTTGGGTCTTACCATAAGAACCACTGCAATAGCTTATTTTTCCTATGGAAATTCGCTAATAAAACACATTAGACTTTGTACTGTTATAAACTGTTTGCGAGCGTAAAATACGTGCACTTAACAAACACAAAGTACTCTATCAACAATTAAATTATAAATTATTTTGTGTTAATTTATTGAATACCGATTAAGGTAAATCGTGGTACTTGCACTTCAGTTTGAATTTCAATAAAACGTGTCTAATAACATAATCCAATATATACATTTAAAGTACGTTTGTAAATTTTATGGAATGTTGTAATTCTTTTGTCCATAGATCGGTTACGATAAATTCTTCATTTCTAAAATATTATTCGCTCCATAGAATAAGTACAAAAGCATTATGGCATAAGTACATAGTTTCCCGATTTTGTATCACTCAGTAGTAATAATTTCATTAAACAGATACATATATGGTGAAATCGCAACTTTCCAACTGTTGTATCCAACTGTATTGTAATATATATTTCTGGTCGTAAAACAATTTATAACATGGTGATCATTACTTTACATTTTTAACTTTGGTTTCGTATTAAAAGAAATATGTTTGCTTTTTTGCTTACTAATAACTTTTAGATAAATAAAACCTGAACTATAACCAATCTATAACTCAAGTTACTGTAGCCCGTCCATCACCGAGGATGGCGACATTGTAGTTGAAACGAGTTTGAGGTTAGTAAACGTATTTATTGTGAGATTTTGTGTTCAGGTTTTATTTTATCTAGTTACATTCTCACAAGTCAAGCTCAATAGTTATTTAATAACTTTTAGTTGACTTCTACATATTTATCTTCATTACTTACAACAATAATGTATTAACACAAGCTTAGGAAGATTTCTTCATTATTGTTCTTATGAAATAACATTGTACACGAAAGATTAATAATTATGTCTGACGACCTATAAAGTGATTGTTAAAAAAAAATGTGGACAGACAATTCACCTACGCCTACGTGTTAATTGCATCATTTGCAATAATAAAGTTCTAACCATCATAGATCCTAAAACGCTCAATTTTCTGTCGAGCAGTCATTTTGTTTTTTGTTTACCAAATAACGTTTATCTATAGAACGGTTTAACCGATTGATTTCAAACTTGAGACGGTCTATAAATACGGCAAGTTCTTGCTAATGTAAACTATCTAGCTTAATACAATAATCCGTTAAAAAATGCGGTTGTTTAAATATTATTAAGAAGAATACACTTTTTTTTAAATACAAAAGTAAAATTTTGTAGACCGTTTAATTTCCTACAAAATAGTATAACTATTAAAAGTATAAATGAACGGGAAACTTTTTGACCGCATCTATTATAGTTTGACTTGCTTAACATATAAAGCAACAAAGTGAAGTCGATGATTAAATTTCATGACAAATTAATAAATGTTGGTTGCTTTTTTAATGTATCCTTTGCCATATAATTATGGAATTTATACCATTCGATTGCAAACTAAACTGGGTACTCAAATTTACTGTTAAAGCACAAAATAATTGCTCATAAAAGTGCACTTTGTAACAAATACGATTGCGTAAATGGTAAACCTCAATGAAAACTAAATTATATTGTGCAACGTTTTGGCCATTTTATGCAATTAGATAATACTAAAATAGTTGTAAAAACTATAAACTTGTCACAAAATAAGCAAATTATGATACTACATCATTTCACGAAATAGTGACAAATAACTGGTGATAAAATTTCAGTTTCCTATTTTTTCAACACTGACAATTGAACAGCTGTTAATTGTTTCATGTTTTTAATACATCAAACGTCAGTTTATAACAACACATTTACAAAATGGATCGTTTCAACACTGCTCAACGTGTTAAAATTGTTTAGTTGTTCTACAGAAATAACAATTCCATACGAACTGTGTATCGAAATTTAAGAGAAAAATATTGTCAATTTTACTTTCCTTACTTAGCGAACAATTCGCAACATAGTGAAGAAATTTGAGGAAACTGGAAGCATTATAATAGATAGAGCCTAATCATCGTGTGCATCATCGTGGAGTATGATCAGTCGAGAGTATTGATGGTGTGAATGATAGTGTGAACGAAGAACCACAGTTATCAATTTGTCGTCGTTCGCAGACTTTAGGCCTTTCGTATGGCTCCATTTGACGCATTTTGCATAAGGATTTGCACTTATACCCTTATAAAAAATTAAATTCAGTTAATCCAAACACTAAAATCTAGACATGGACAACGAAGAATTTATGCAAAATAAGTGTTTGAGCAGCAGGAAATTGATGCCGATTTTTCAAAGAAAATTTTCTTCTCTGATGAGGCACATTTCCTTCTCTCTGGGTATGTTAATAAACAGAATTGCCGACTTTGGGGCGATAAATCCTCATGTCATACATGCGAGACAATTGCATGCCCAAAATGTAACTGTGTGATGCGTATTATGGTCAGGTGGCGTAATTGGGCCACAATGAAGGCCAGGCAGAAACTGTCAGTGGTGGTAGGCGCATGATAACCGAGTACATTTTTAATGAAATTGAAGATATTGATGTGGAAGACATGAGCTTTCAACAAGACGGCGCAACCTGAAACTCATCACGTACAACTTTGGATTTTTATGTCAAAAGTTCAGAAGGTCGCATTATTTCTCGATACGGTGTTGTCAATTGGCTGCCAAGATCGTATGATTTTTTCTCTGTGGGGTTTTTTTAAAGAGCGTCGTCTACGCTAAGAAACCTGAAACGTTGGAGCAACTGAAAGCAAACATTCGCCAAGTTGTAGCCCAGATAACTCCCGAAACTTGATAAAAAGTCATAGAAAACTACCTTGAAAGAAACAACTGCTGTCAAGGAAACTGAAATTGGATCACCCTTTAGATGTTCATTAATTTCAAAT
>JAGFPH010000696.1:18338-30046 GCA_018207615.1 Philaenus spumarius
TAACGGCAGAAGCGAGGTCTTGTGGAAAACCGATTAAATACTTACATGAAAAAAATTAAACAGAAAAAAATTAAATACATAAAAAGAATCCGCTTAACCGTACAGAGCTGGTAGGTCCTCACTTTCATGGTATTTAATAGATGATGGAAGTGAGAGGTCCTCATACAAACAGGGGTGTGCGACTGTGCGTGGGGCTCTTGCCTATACGTTGTTAGTGTTAAGTTTTCAGCTGGCCTTCTTTCAATGATACAGTGGTTGGAAGAAAGATGTGAGCTGTGTGAATGTTCGTTGTTGACTGAATTTAAACAATCAAAAACACTTTTGTTATAGAAATAGATAAATAGTGACAGTTAGTAGTTTTTCAATTGTTACAATTTATCAATTTGAAATACATTTAATATTTTAATATATATTTACATTATAATAATAATAAATCGACCACGCAGCTGAACCTATGACGTGAGTTGGCATGCGAACGTTGGCCTCGTAAGACAAGCATCCCCACTGTAAACCCCGCTCGTGGATTTGAACCAACTAATTTTATGTTATTTTATGGACCTTTAAATCCAGTTCCATTTCAATTTGAATCTTACATTTTTAAATTATATAAAATTTTGTTTTCCTGGTTTTTTTTAGTTCATACTAGGGGCTTTGCTCCTGCTCGCTCCACTCGCCTACCCCCACCCACCTCTCTATATTAAAACTGTATTATAATATATTAATATTATAATAATTATAATGACGTATTATTATATACTATGTATCATGCCTAGACCGAAGTCTAGAACGAGCTTTGTTGTGTAGGTGGGCCCTAAAAAGGACCACAAGTGTTGCCTGAAGGGCGTGTAATTGTTTCGGGTGTCCGTAGCCGCTTGTGCAAGCACAGATCTCTTCCGAATGGGACTTTAGTTAGAGAGACTAGGGTGGAGGTTTTAGCCGAGTCTAGCCTCTTTTCCTCGAACGAATTTTCGTGTACGCTGTGTTGATGCAGGTGTTTGTAAAGTAGAACAGATTTATTGAATTAAAAATTAAATGAATTTATTCCTGGTGAAACAGCCTGGCGGTCGGGGCAACTCCCACACTAACGTCAGCGACTCTCCTTTTGCCTCCCTTCTCTGTGGTGTGGTTTGCCTCTTCGGCACTTGTCCGGATAATTCTCCCGCAGTTCTACGCTCAGTACTTCGTTCTCAAAACTGAAGCTGGTTCCCTTGGCAGGGTTCGCTTTGTTGGATCCCTTAGCAGTGGTCGCTTTGTTGGTTCCCTTTGCAGTGTTCGCTTTGTTGGCTCCCTTGGCAGTGGTCGCTTGTTGGTTACGTATTTATTCTATTCTTATTACTTTATAATTATGAGAAGATGTAGAAAAACTTTTTTATATAATAGAGAGACATACATACATAAATACCTTAGTAAAATTATACAAAACAGCCCCAGCCGGAGACCAGATATCTAGTTATATCCCTTCAGCTTGGAAGCTAGCCAACCACAGTTTGCTTTACTTCCGCCCTCCTACCCTCAAACCACAGGCATGATTAGATATCCCTAGTCGAGATTCGAATCCGGCATCTTCTGATCAGGAAGACGCTACGTTATCCACTCGGCTAAAGAGCTGTGTATGTTTACTTATATTTTCCTGATATAATATATAATTGTAGAATATAAATCTAAGCTTTGCCACGTGTAGTAAGAATTTGTGGCTGGATATGACAAGGCCTGACAGACTTTACGACACCCTCAGAGCTTTGTCTCTTTACTTATATTATCCTGATAAAATATATAATTGTAGAATATAAATCTAAACTTTGCTACGTGTAGTAAGAATTTTGGCTGGATCTTAATAACATTTAAATTGGACTCACTATTTGCATTTACTGGAATGTATTTTAAGCTCATTTAAATTCAGTTTACTGGAGCAATAGTATGTAAATGATGTGTTATCTCTGGGATTAAGTTTTGTCCCTTTAAAGACAGTAGTCCTGTTGCAGTAACTTAAATAGAAAACATATTAATTGTAGATTTAATTGAAAATTAAAAAATATAATTGTACTTTAAACAGATAAATTACCAAATATACGAAAAGAAAATGTAAGGCCGAAATTCAATAAGTACTTTATAAAATCACGTTTGTATGCAACGGAATTTAACGAAGCCTGCATTATCCATGATAATCACTCATTACTGACGTCTTGGAATCAGTTACACTTATCAGCTGAAAGTCTTTGAAGTAAAACGAAAGTGTCAGAACTAAACAGTTCCAACGTTAGCAATATTTAAAATAATGAACATTTATTTGTAATTTGTTTGCGGAAAGGCATATTACGATATTGCTTTTATTCTTTTCCTCAGTAATATCCCAATAAAATATACCTGTTAACATTAATTATTATTTTTGAATATTTTACTGTTCATATTATGCTATTAATTATATGTTTTTACCATCTTCATCACATTTACATCGATGTCTTGAATCGTATATTATGCTAGATCAACCACATCTTTATGTTATGATGTTGAACGTATTTATTACGGTTTTATTTCCTGTAAATTATATTTTTTGTACTTCTGAGAAATGTAAAAAAATAAAGCAGTCATTACAGAGACTGTAGTAATTAATTACTACAAGACTTTTTTATCCATAAAAATGTTAGATCAATATTGTTATTTTTAACGATGTACATCAGTATCACTTTATTAGTTACTAGCTGATTGCGCGTGCATAGTTACAAATGCTAATAATATACAGTCTAATAACACACATAAAGATAATCTTAATATAAAAAAGAAAAACGTTAAAAAACTATAAAATTCTGTTAATAATATGCAACTAGTGAAAAGATGAAACACTTTTTCGAGACTTCGGCTCGTCCGGACAGAACACACGAATTGAAACTACGAATTTATAACTCTCAAAATTGGGTTCCCCGTACCCAAAATCATATGAAACGATACCCCACACAGAATTTTCAAAATGTTGACCAAAAAACGTGACTTTGACACTCTACGACTTTTTAACTGTCAATATCAGTGTTCCATTACCCAAAAAACATTTAAAACGATACCCCATACTGTATTTTCAAAATGTTGATCCACAAACTTGACCCCGAAGTTTACGTGATGTAAGTTTACCTAAATGACATTATAAATGTCAATATAAAACTACTTTGCACTATATCCTGTCAAATTTCGTTGTTTCTGTTAAAAAAAATTCTACAAATTATTTAGTAATAAGATATTTCAAAGGTGATATCTCAACTAATGTCGAAATTTTATAAATCCATTTTAAACAATTTATTTGCAGGATTAATTTCAATTCAATTGAGTTCATAAATACAGTATAAATATAAGCTAAAATAAAGCAAATTTATATAGCTGCCTTTGAATTAAAGGCGCAACTGTTTATGAATTATAAATTCAAAATGATAATTTCTACAAACACATGCCTTGATGTTTGGTGATTTATTTAAATTTATGTTACTCATCCCCATAGTTACTTCATTTGATAAATTTATATCTACACTTAGCTCGACTGTAAAGTTCTAAATATAACTTGTTCACGTCATCATGGTACATTTGCTTTATTATTTTCTATTAGGTTTTTAATTATGTAGGCCTATTATCATAATTAATTGACCGATTGAGTTGCGCATAACAACATAAGATATTCTGTTCAAATGAAGGAGTTATATTGGGGTTTTTTAATAAAATAATATGAATTAAATATAACGTAAAACATTAAAATACTTGCTATAAAAATCAATCACAACAAGCATGACATCTAGGAAACAGGAATATTTCTTCAATAGTAAAACAAGAAGTACTGTTGTCTGTTGCAGTCAATGTTACTCTTTCTTTTTTAAATCTACAAACTTGGAACGTTACTAAGGAAACTGTACTTTAAGACTCCTATTCGAACAAATTGCTTTCAGAGAATAGTGTTAAGTTTGTTCTTACGACCAAAATAATGACCAAGTACCAGGTATATTATACATTTCTGTTGATATTTAACTTAGGTATTTTAATAGAGCCACAAATATCTAACTAGAAGAGCGTGCTTCGCTCAACAATCCCTTTGCTAACTTCCCGCAGATATTTAATAATTTCTTTTCAATAACAGAGTAGGATTAATCATAACCTCAAAGCCATTGTAAATTAATTATCTAAATTAAATTATTAAGTCTATGATATAACAAGAGTTATGACAAAGTTTAAAAAGAAATGCCATGACTACTACTAAACAAAAACCTAAAGTACAAATTAGAAATGGTTTCCAAAGAATAAAATAATCTTCTGATAAGAAAATTCCACGAGAAATAAGAGCATAATAAATGGAAGTTTGTAAGTTTACATGAGATTTAACTACTGAGATGTGCTCCAAAATCTAAAGTAAGTAGTTTGGCCAACAATATCAATGTAATATTCAAAACTACGTCTTGTCAGTAACACAACTTGAAAAATTCTTCTGGAAAATATTGTGTTTGCATTTATAGCGGGAAACTTGTATTGCATATTGAGTTTACATAAAACGTGTTGATAGTGTAGTAATATGCGAAATAACATTTAAGAGAGAAAATCGTATTAATTTTAGTTGAGTTTGTATGGTAAACACTATATATCTCATAAAACTCTAAACCTATTTATAGTTGTTAAACAGAGTCTTTGATGGGGTATTTAAAAAAAAATTCAAAGTCAGCTAATAAATTTTAATAAGTGATTTAAGAATATTTTTATATTAATTACATTCGTAAAGATTATAACAATTAATTTGAATGCACCAACTTTTTAAATTTAATGGAAAACCTTAGTACGTGTGATAGATTGTCAGCTTAAAAAAATCAGTTTATTCCCAATTTTAAAATTATAGTTCTTTGGACATTTGTCATTATTTGTAAGAAATTAATACATGGTATGGATTTAAGTTTATAAAATTTAACTTAATAAATTAAGTTCCGACGGTATGAATCAACTCTCAAAAACTAAAGCTAACTCAAACATAAACTAAACATAAAACATAAATCTAGAAGACTTGGCCTATTTTTGCCATCTACCCAAAAACTAAATTAGGAATAAGAAAAAAGTTAACTAAATACCGGTACAAGCTAATATGAAGAAAAAACTATTTATTTTAATTCCATTACTCTTTTATTCCTCGTTGACAATGTAAAAAAAGTCTTTTTATTACTGTAAGATTATTTACACTTTTTTATTACAGTAGTTTGTATGAAAGGAAAGTACTTGATGTTTTGAAACTGTATTTGAAAACTACCTGTATATTTTTTACTTAGATCATATTGGAAAAAAGCAATACAAAATAAAGACACTTTCTTAGTCATCATTACTTCTCTCAAATCCGATGAATGTTATTGGAAATATTGTAACTACAACCTAACCCTTTTGTATGATTGTTTTTAGATACGCCTTACAGCAAGGGGTGACATAGATGACGTTTTGAACAAATAAAAAAAATCCGCGAAAAATCATTGTTAATCATCTAAATATTACAATAATCTTTTGTCTGAATTTTTTAGATTACTTTGAGCAAATGATGTAATAACATGTGGGTTGAACAAATCACATCTTTCTTTAGAAGTCACAGTATCAAGTTCATTAAAAAATGTTTTAAAACTCGAAATATATCTAAAACTATTATATACATGTTTTTGATACAACCAATCCTTACAACAAAGGTGGCCCAAATGAAGTCGTAGAACGAAGAATTCACCATTTCTTTACGAGACACAATAATCGAGCCTGTTAAAATTGTTGTAGATCTTCTAAATTTTACCAAAATCGTTTGCACGAAACCTTTTGTTTGATAACTGTAACTTTTGGCTCAAAGGGAGAATAAATTAGTTTAGTACTTAAATGGAAACTTCGCAGCAAATAGGAATTTACAACTGTACATGCACCTCTAGACCGAGCCGAAATGAATTCGTTTCAGACTGCAGCTATTTTAGAGTTGAAATATTTGGTCTTATTTTATTAAAAAGTCTATCGATTATTAAAAATATAAAGATAAGAAAGTTAAGAAGAGAAAGTGGCGGTTAAGAAAGTTAAGTTTTTTTGGCGGCATTTGGGAGTGATGAAGCGTAATGGCCTCACCTACATAATATAAGAACTTTCAGGTTCTCTTAGCCTCTCTCACTCCAACTTCAGCTCTTAACCTACGAGAGGTGCCGCTGTTAGGTCAGTTACTTGGCGATGTGTGGTGGCATGCAGAGCTGAGTGCTGATGAGCAGATTTGAGCTGGGGGCTGAGTTCTTAAAACTCAGTTTGTTTAGTACGGCAGGGGCGACTGTAGGTGCAGTCGTTGGTGGGTTGCGCCCCCCACGTACTTTGTATCCCGAGCACACTACCACCTCACACACGTATACACTCCTTATTGGAGAACATATTTCATTACTCAACGCCTGCTCCGCTGATCCATGCCGGGGCTCCTGGCTCCGGGTGGCCCGCCTCATCTCATGTCCTCCTCGAGGGTACAGTTGATAAAACCGGGGTAGCACACCGGGCTGCCAGATAGTACAGAGGCCCGACTTGTCTCACCAGCTGTTGTTGGCTGCCTCATCATCTGGCGAAAATCTTGGTTTGCGTGCATTGCCAGGTGGTGCCTGGGTAAGGACCGTGTACGTAAACTATAGGGGCTCTTCCGAGGCCACGGGGTTGGTAGCGGGGGTGGGAATTGGGTTGCCTTGGGGTCTGGATCTGCGGCGTGGATCATTGTAGCGGGATCTACTCTCTTACACACACTCACACACACTTCTCTTACTTTTACCCAGGCCACGGGTGTGGCAAACCATGTAAAATGAACAATGAAAAAGAAATAGGTCTCAACGTGCTGGCGACCGTCGACGAGGAACTTCCTGGTTCCACCGCAACTCAAGTTGCATCGGAGGCTAATGTGCCTCTGATTTCTACCCCTATGGTGACTGAGACAAGTGACTCAGCACATGGGGAAGTACCTTCTGGTACTTGCGGTGTATCGGAGGTGGAGGGCAGTAGTGGGAGTGGTGAAGTCCTCAGTCCGATGCACACAGATAACCCACAGGGCCATAAAGGTCTTGTAAAGCTTTGTGGCGCTGACAAAAAGCGCCTTCGTAAACTCCGCCAGGAGGGCTATGGTGCTGAAGAGGCCCGTGGCATACTCCTGGATAGGAAGAGGGAGCGGTCGGATGGTTCTACACCACCCAATCAATCCCATAAAAGGATGAAAGAAGGGGAAAGCACCCCTGCTCAGGAGTGTAATGCTCCGAGACCCTTTGACTACAGTCAAGCTATCTCTGGTGTTCGTGTGGGTATCCTTCCCTCGGACTTTCCGGAGTCTCTCCTGACCGGGGAGCAAATGCGTTCCGTGCAGGGGGGGATTCTGGATTTGGTCCTGAGGATGCGTAAATCCGCCATCACCCCTAAATTCAATGGCTTTGTAGCTAAGGCTGGCTACTGTATCCTTAGCTGTTCCAATGAAGGAACTGCTAACTGGGTTATGTCCCTAGGGGACACTTTTAAACCCTGGGAAGGAGCTAATCTGCGGATTGTTGGGGAGAAAGATATCCCTAAAGCCCAGATTGCTGTGGCTTACTTCCCACATTGCCCAGAAGACTCCAATGAGAGGATTCTGGGCTTTGTTCAGGCTCAGAATGATGACCTGAATGTAGACAGCTGGAGGGTGGTCAGGAAGGCTGTTAAAGGGCCTACAACTGAACTTACCCTCAGTATAGACCATATGTCGGCGAAAACAATTAGATCACTTGGTTTTCGCCTCAGCTTCAAATTTGGAAGCATCCCAATCAGGCTTAAGAAGCAAGATATGGGAGTCCAGGAGGCTAGTGTCTCGGATGTAAGGGGGGCTACTGTGCCCCCTGGATCGTCTGAGGCTAGTGCCCAAGAGGCTCCTGTGTCCCCGGAGCCTGGTCCATCTGACCTGGAGCCTGGGCTTATTGGGCCCTCCACCTCCTCGAGGCCATCTGGGTCTCGGGAGGGTGATGCTCTGGGGGGAGAGGAACGGGTACCGGGAACAACTTGGCCTGAAATTTTCAGGAAGCCCAATCCTGAGGGCCCCTCTGTTTCTCAGCGTGGTCGTGCTGCGCGGGGAGGCAGGGGGAGCCATAATAGGAGAGGACGACGTCCAGATAGAGGTAGAGGATCTGGCAGAAAGGCTTTGTCGGAAAGCCATCTCCCAAAGACCTCAGGGTCTGATGGGAGGAGGGATCAGCAATGACCCACAACCTGAGGATATTGCAGATAAATCTCCAGCATGCCAAGGCCTCATCGGCTGTGCTGGGCAGGAGATTTGTCTGCGAATCCTTAGACATGGCTCTTATACAGGAGCCATGATATAGCGGAGGCCTTATTAGGGGACTCTCAACTCCTAATGGTAAGTTGATATATGATAATGATCATGGTAGACCTAGAGCTTGCATTCTTGTTCAAAAAAATGTCAAAGCTATCCCAATTTCTGATTTTGTTTCTAGGGATCTCACAGCAGTGCTGGTAGAAGTACCGATTCCTGGGGGTAGTTATGAGGCTATTGTGGCCTCAGCCTATTTCCCAGGTGGTACTGATGGTGTTCCTCCTCCTGAAGTCAGAAGGCTGGTGGAATATAGTAAAGAGAGGCGACTTCAAATAATAGTTGCCTGTGATGCCAATAGCCATCACCATATATGGGCAAGCAAGAGAACAGATAAAAGAGGTGAGGAACTGCTTGCTTATTTATTTAGCTGTAACCTAGCTATTAATAATGTTGGTAATGAGTTTACCTATGTAAGTGGGAATAGACAGGAGGCAATTGACCTCACTTTGTCAACCACACATATTAGTAATAAGATTAATAATTGGCACGTTAGTAATGAGCCATCGTTGTCTGATCATAAGCACATAAGATTTGACCTTGTTTATGAGAAGAAACCAGTGGCAGCGATTAAACTCCCACAAAAAACTAATTGGGGAGAGTATAGAGAGATTCTTAAGACTGAATTGGATGAAGATGTTGGTCCAATCTTGTCTTTAACGAGTCTTGACTATGCTTCTGATAGACTTAAATCATCAATTTTGACAGCTTTTGAAATAAGCTGTCCTGTTTCATTCCCCAAGGCTAAAAGAGAGGTGCCATGGTGGAATAGTGCGCTTAGTAAGCTGAGGAAGGAGGCTAGGTGCCTCTTTAATCGCGCTAAGCGTACTAAGGAGTGGGGAGCTTATAGAATGGCCCATACCTCCTACAATAAAGAGTTAAGAAGATCTAAGAGGAGATCTTGGAAACAATTCTGTGATAGAGTCACGGAGATGCCTGTGACTGCTAGATTGCAGAAGGTACTCAAACAGGAGTACACTAGGCCTATGGGCCTTTTAAAGAAGGATAATGGGGAATATACAGGAGACCGTAAAGAGTCTTTGGCTCTTCTACTGGATACCCATTTTCCTGGCAGTTATGCTGATACTTGTACCGTGGTGCCTTTTGATCCTGGCTCCTCGTGGTTAAGGCAGGGCTCGGGCAGCACTGCCTCTGTAACAATATTCTCGCCTAATAAGGTCAAGTGGGCTATCAACTCATTGAAGCCGTTTAAATGTCCAGGCAGGGATGGTATTTTCCCTGCCTTTTTGCAACAGGGCCTTGATATACTCCTGCCACATCTGGTAGAGGTTTTCAGGGCTAGCTATGATTTAGGTTATATTCCTGTTTCCTGGAGGGATGTGGAAGTAGTCTTCATCCCGAAGGGTGGCCAAAGGGCTATGGATCTGCCAAGATCCTTTAGACCAATTAGCCTATCTTCGTTTCTCTTAAAAACGTTTGAGAAGGTGCTGGATCAGCACATTAGGAGTACTCACTTGAGTGTTAAACCTCTGCATAGTAGCCAACATGCTTATCAGGTTGGTAGGTCAACCATAACCGCACTTCACGAGCTTGTGGGTAGGGTTGAGCATGCCCTTAGGTGTGGAGAGGTTGCCTTATGTGCATTTATGGACATTGCAGGGGCATTTGACAATACCTCGTTCTCGTCCATCAAAAGGGCTGCCCTTTCTAAAGGGGTGGAACCCAGAGCAGCTAATTGGATCTGTTCTATGCTTGCTCAAAGAAGAATCTTTGTAAAAAATGAAGATGACTCTTTAGTAACACGGTCCGTAAGAGGCTGCCCGCAGGGAGGTGTTATTTCTCCTCTCTTGTGGTCTTTAGTAGTTGATGAACTGTTGGTCAAATTGGCTGTCAAGGGCTTTGAGGCTATTGGCTATGCTGATGATCTTGTGATAGTTATTCGTGGTAGACATGACGATACTATATCTGAGCTTATGCAAAAGGCTCTGGATCTGGTCTGGAACTGGTGTCAGGGGCAGGGCCTAAGTATCAACCCGGCCAAAACTGTACTTGTCCCCTTCACCAGAAGAAAGAAACTGATGATAGAACTCCCCTCCATCAATGGGGTCCGACTGGAGCTTTCGGGGGAGGCTAAATATCTTGGATTAATTCTTGATCGAGGGCTTCTCTGGAATGCTCAGTTGGAAGCAGTTCTAAAAAAAGCTACCAGGGCTATTTGGGCTAGTAATCAGCTTTATGGTAAAACATGGGGCATTACCCCCAAAATGGCTGCATGGTCTTACACTACCATTATTAGGCCAATTATCACATATGCGGCCTTGATATGGTGGCAGAAGGTTAAACAGTCTGGTGCCAAAAACAGGCTGCAAAAATTACAAAGGCTAGCGTGCCTAGGGATTTGTGGAGCCATGCGCTCTTGTCCCACATCAGCTATGGAGGTACTTCTTGATCTGCCTCCTCTGCACATTTTTGTGCGGGGGGTTGCGTTGCGATCTGCCCTGGCGATGATGGGGACCCATAACTTTAAACCAGGAGATCTGGTAGGTCACCTGACCATATTGCAAGAGCTTAATGGGATCAAGGTGGACCTTATGGTGTCGGATGTGATGAGAAGGACACTTAATTTCGACCACTCCTTCACAGTGAAGATAGATGGTCTCCAGGAGGCAGATTGTACTGGACATGGACATATACAAGAATGGTATACTGATGGCTCCAAAATGGCCAGCGGTGTTGGTGCAGGAGTCTATGGTCCTAGGTGCAGTGTATCTAGGGCTATGGGAGCCTTACCATCAATCTTTCAAGCGGAGGTCGTTGCGATAGATCTCTGCGCCCGTGAAATCCTAAAAAGAGGGATTAAGGGAGCTAGGATTGACATCCTTTCTGATAGCCAAGCTGCCTTGAAGGCACTTGAATCATTTGCCTTTGAATCAAGGCTGGTTTGGGACTGTTTTAAAGTAGTGAATGATATGGCTAGACTCAATGAAGTTACTCTTAAATGGGTGCCTGGTCATGTAGGTATTAAGGGCAATGAGGCAGCAGATAGACTTGCTAGAGTGGGAGCTAAAAAGCCCTTCATTGGTCCAGAACCTTTCTGTGGGAGGCCTAAAAGCCATCTGAGAAATGTTGTTGAAGTCTGGACGGAGAAGACATGGTCCACACATTGGAACAATGCTCCTGGGCTTAGGCAGGCAAAAAAGTTTATCTGTCTCTCTAAGTCAAAAGCACAGAAGCTTTTATTATTGGGTAGGAATAACCTTAGACGGATTGTGGGAATTCTCACTGGTCATTGCCCGGCCAAATACCACCTCAAAAAAATGGGGCTGGTCTCGGAAGACTCTTGTCGATTCTGCTCCCTCGGAACTGAATCGGCTCAACACCTGCTGTGCGAGTGCGAGGCTCTCGC
>JAGFPH010000696.1:30146-41447 GCA_018207615.1 Philaenus spumarius
TATTTATAATTACTTGTTATTAAGTGGTTGGTGCGATGACCCTGCCCATAATTATCAAATTTTTGTGGTAAGTCTGCGGTTTTTATTTTAATTCATTTTACCATGTCGCGGTTTCTCTAGTCTATTTATCAAAACAATGTTTCACGTATTTAATTCAAAGTTAATATTCCATATACCCCAGTACTGCTTGTACTGTTAAACGATAGCAAAAAGCGTTATAAAACGTTAGTGATTTCACTAAACTAAGTTATCGATGCATAAGCTATGTCCGTTTGACATTCTTTACTAATAATTAATTAAACGTAATTGTTCCCTTATCAAATTCGTGTCCGTGTGTGATTCATGTAGTCAAATTCAGGCATTTCCCTTGCACATCGTTATTGTTTATACATATACATCATAGCTTATTTATTATTACGGCGTATTTGTGTCTTGCCCGGAGTGTAATTATTGAATAAGAAACAATACTGTACCTTGTTACTTACTTGCTAACATTAATGAAACTATTCTAACACAATATCGCTAAAACATACATATTCATAAGATAGTCATAGTTCTTTACTTAAGTTCAAATATTGTTTATCTGGTTTCTTTTTGAGTACTTTACAAATTAGTTCGAATTACACTTATACTCTGACCGACGTTCATATTTAAAAATTGATCTTATCAATTGAGATATCACCTATCTCTCACATTACTTTTACTATGGAAGCTTTCTCTTCCCACAACATTTTTTGCTTGACATACAATATAACTTCAAAACTCGATCGAACATGTAAACCATCTTAGGCTTTACATTTCAACTTTAAATAGACCCACCATTTACAAAACAAAAACAAAACATATTCACTTATGTTTATTCTCAACTAAAATTCGTACCGACATTGCGTGTTTTAATCTCGAACTCATTTGAAACTTCAAATCAATATTTGCATACATTATTTATTTACTGTTTTGACATATTTATGGCTCTTTTTAATATCTTAAATCTACTTACATTTTACAGGGTTAATCAAACTCTTATTAGTTATGCGTTAGTTGTATTAAAATTGACTCTCTATAGGAATCTGTTAGTGCTCTAATTCTATTACTACTTACTAAGGGGTGATTAAAAGGTCTAACTAGTGATAGCCTTGTGATTAAAATATGGGGAACCTCGGGACATGAGAGCACGTTTTTAGAAGGGAATTACCGTGCATTGAAATAAGAAGGCGTGTATGACACAGCGTTTCTCATTCCAATGTCATGACTCATAGTTCTACTTTATCTAACATTTTTAACACATTTGCTTTTCACTCTAACGTAGCAGTTAGCTTAGTTTTTAATCGACACATTACTATTTTACCTATTTCTTTATTTAAACAGAGTTTACACACTTAAAAAGATCTTTAACTTGAAAGATTTAGTTTCACTTTGTAAAACAGCATAACATTTTTGTATACGCACAATAAATTATTTTGTATTACTCACATTAATTTTTCACATTAATAACGGGGGTTCTGGCGACTTTCTTTGACGGGTTAGATGCTGATGTCGTGGCTCTAGGTGTCGACAAGGTAGGACTGCTGCGTCCCTCGGTATGACTGTCCCATGTAGCTGTTGTCTCGGTCTGTTGTTGAGAGGTTCTCTCGACAGGTAGTTTCACTGACTGCATCTCCTGGTACTCTGGATCCTGGATGTCATGCCTGGTCCTTCTAGGTTTATATATGACAGTTGGTTCGTACGAGTGTACTGCATGACGCTCGTTCGACAAGAATGTACAAAATCTTTGTAATATTTTATAAAGGAGTTTACGTTGGCAAATAGCCAAAATGAAAAGGGTGCATAAGACTACTCCGAGACTAGCTTTTATGTAGTAGTCTGGATTCAATAAGATGTGATGCTTTTTGCTGTCAGACAGCTCGTCTAACTGTTTCAAAATATCGTCTAATGATACTTGATCATTAGGTGTATTAATATGTTGTGAAATAAGTTCGTTTAGAGGTTTTAAACTTGGGTAGTCTAAAACCATGGACTGATGATTTTGTATGAGAGTTTTTTCTCTCAAAGAAATGAAAGCTGGAACGGTAGGAATAACTATTGTTCCACGCTCGACTTTTTCGGAACTTTGTCCTTCTGTATGTGGTAGCAATTTAAAATATTCAGAAAATATATAGCAAGATTTACTTCTTAATAGAAAACCTGTTCCCTGGATGGTTTTCTCGGTCACATCTTCGAAGGTTCTGTTGACTCGACAACGCCATATTAAAGGAGTCGGTTTAGGTAAGCTGTACACCCAAAAGTCGTTAGAAGGAGCTCTGTGCAAAATTGGTGCAAACTTCTCAGACACGATGACTCTCTTGCAGTTCGCCTGGATGCTGTCTTGGTCATTAAAGAATAGTGAGGCCAAACATGAAGGTGATCTTTTAGTGTATAAAGTGAAATCCGCCGGGCAAATTGTGTATAAATCTGTGGTACATCTTTTCAGGTCCTCTTCCTGTAAAACTGAGAAAAATTGTCTATCGACTGATATCAAAAAAAAAAATTAATTCCATCTCATAAGTTATGAACTGATTCAATACGGAATTAAAATATGGCAGTTGCTTTGCTGCATATAATTCATAATGTCTGTCTGTACTTTTTAATGGAATGTCTACAAATAATCTAATATGATTTCCAGTTGCAACAGCATGCACTTTACATAAACTATAATAAACATACATTTGATCAGGCTCTGTACTGGTCATTAACGTTAAATGACTTCCAAGTTGTTGTGTTACATAAGTTAAAATTTCTCTAAGCTTATTCGGCTTAATAAGGTTAGAACTCAATTTCCCATTTGAGGTTATATCTATGGCTTGTTGCAATTGAATTAATTCACTTTGAACTTGCGTTAATGTCTGTTCTATCTCTCTAACTATTGAACTTACTTTCGCATCTTGCCAAATGCGTCTGTTTACTTGTTCAAAATCGGTTAACGTTTTATTGTACCAAACTATTGTAGTATTAACTAAATTTTGTAGATATGACCCTAGTGTAGCAATCGCGTGTGAATTTCCCCGTATCTGTTCATGTTCTAATTTCATAAATGACACTTGTTGTTTACTAAGGTGTATAAATTTGTCTTCCCGTTTTGAAAATTCTTCCGCCTTATTATTTAATTCGAGTAAATCATTTTCTGTTGCGGTACCGAATAAGTATTTGAATGCTATTCCCGCGGCGTTTATCAGACCCCGCTTCCGTCTAGTTTTATCTATTTTACTGTCTGCTTCTAATTCGGGTTTTAACAATAACTTAAAGTCTTCTGTTTCTTGTTTACGTTTCGCAGTTATATTTATTAGTCGGTCTATTTCAACCCAAGGTATTAAACCCTCTGCGCTATGAATATTTCTTAAAGGCTCGATTGTTCTGAACATATTGTTTAAATATACAAAAATCTTATCATACTGTTGTAGTTCAATGGAAATAACAACACGCCACTTATCGCCCGTTAACAGTAAATCATCGGTTTTCAAAAATACCATTCCTTGATCAATAGTGCAATTCTCGTGGAAGCATCCTCTGGAATCTTCGCTCTTTAGACTTTCAATTAACATCGCGCTTCCCAGGACATCTGTAACACGGTTATCGAATGTTATTCCCTAATTCTGAGTGTGAGTTTTGTTTGTTAGTGAACAAATTATATGTGTACTATTTTAACGCTATTTCATGACTAGTTTTTGACGTGACCCAACACGTCGTTGTAACTTCTCGTGGCGTACAATAGCCCAATACGAACTAAAACTAACAAAGTTTTATAAGGACTTTAAACCTGAAATCAGCATTTAATCTGGGGGTTATAATCGGCCAGTATTAAACGCCTACAACCGGTAGTTACTAATTACCATTGAGTATTCTTTATTTCTTTTCATAAGCTTCACATGTGTGCTTAGTTTCCCAGCACAAAATGTGCTCACTGTCTCTTTCAACAGCTCTCCACATAACATTGCATTACCTACGTAACTGCTTTGTTTCTCTATAAGTATTTTGTTTATTCGTAAAACACAATACACTTACGCAAAACTCTATTTACGCTCTTTTCACCACCATTATCGAGGTATATAAAATTGTATGGCACGATAGGCGTGACCAAAAGAAAACCTCTAGGTCCCATTACTCTTATTTACATAATTACTTATTTAATTAATCAACCTTCATCAGGTTGGCTAACTCTTGACCTGGATCGCGTATGATACGCAGGTCCAGAGGGCTCCTGCCCCTCTGCAACAGTATTTTCGTCCGCAATTCTTCGTTCTACATAATTACTAACGGTAAACGTTTCATCGCCTGTGTCATGTACTTCCGGCGAAAACACAGTATCATTCATTGATAAATCGATTTCTGTTACTTCTAAATCAGCCACTTGTTGTGGTTCGCGGTAAGACATTGGTCTCGGTACATAAGTGGTTTCACATTGCGTTTCTTCATCTCCCGAACTATCTATAGAATCTTCCGACTCTGAATCACTGTTACGCACGTTTAGTGGAACTGGTTTCGTCCTAGGACGCATATTTTCCTTTGGCACGCTTGCCCGACAGGGTTTTAGTCTGTTGATATTAATCCTGTCAACTTTATCATTATTATATCTGACTTCGTAAACAAGGTCATTAACCTTCGACTCTATTGTGTAAGGTCCAACATAAGGTTTTGAAAACTTAGAACCGGCTTTCTGTTTAATCTGTGGGTTAAAAACATAGACTAGGTCGCCTTTGTTATAACTAATCGCCTTACTATTCCTGTCATAATATGACTTGTTCCGCTCTCTACATTTTCGCGTTACTTCGGCGGCTACAGAATATGCTTCGCGCATCTTTTCATGTAAATGAAATACAGGGTTCTGTATATCTAAGTTAGGTTCTATACTTGCATCGAAAGGTAAACGAGGTTCTCTTCCATGTAAGAGAAAGAATGGAGAATATCCCGTACTCGGATTTTTGACGCTTCGATAAGCTGACAAAACATAAGGTACAAAAAGATCCCAATTTCGCGCGTTTTTGTTTACATAGTGTGACAACATATCCGCTAGGGTGCGGTGCCAGCGCTCCACTAGACCATTACAACGAGGGTTAAAAGCAGTTGTGTTTAATTTATTTATTCGCAACAAAGAACAAGTTTCTTTAAATAGCTTAGACACAAAATTCGCTCGTTTGTCAGTTAGTAACTTCTTAGGCGTACCGTGCCTAGTAATGATATTTTCAACGAAGCACCTAGCAATCGTCTCAGCAGATTGATCTGGAATAGCTATCGCTTCGGGATAACGAGAAAAATAATCAATAAAGGTGAGCAAATATTTATTGTTTGAATCTGTTACTGGTAATGGCCCTACTATATCGCATGAAACTAAATCGAAAGGAGCCAAGGCAGGCTCAAATTCACCTAAGGGTGCTTTATTTCGCTTCCCTACTTTACGTTTATTACAAGAGTTGCATCTCAAAACGAAAGCTTCTATTTCTTTGAGCATTCTAGGCCAAAAATACCTACTTCTAATTATTTCTTGAGTTCGCTTTACTCCCTGATGAGCAGAAAAAGGTGTGTCATGGTGGTTTTCTATTACCCGATTTACCATAGACCATGGTACAATTAATTGGTGGTTTCCTGCTTCAACTTTATACAAGATTCCGTCCTTGTCTAATAAATAATCGCTATTTTCCTCATTCTCTAAATCTTCACGAATAATTTTACAAAACGAATCTCTATCTTGCTCATGCAAAATGTGTTCTCTAGTCCATATAGGACTTATCTCAATCTTCCCTACTAATTTATCTTTTTCACTACTATCCTTACTTACATGACGAGACAAACCGTCCGCGTTCGTGTGATATTTTCCGCGCTTATGTTCTATTGTCATATCAAATTCGGACAATTTTATACTCCATCTCATTAGACGAGAGTTTGCATCTTTTAGGTTAAACAACCATTTTAGTGCACTGTGGTCCATGTTACTTTAAATTTTCGTCCATATACGTAACACCTGAAATACTTTGTAGCGAATACCACGCTTAACAACTCTAACTGCGTAGTGCCGTAGTTTATTTCAGCTTTGTTTAATGTTCTACTGCAATATGCTATAGGCCGCTCCCCACTTTCTGTTTCTTGCGACAAAATTCCGCCAATTGCGTACTTAGAAGCATCTGTAGAAATAATAAAGGGTTTCGTAAAATCAGGATACGCTAAAACTGGTTCCGTGCATAACCTTTCTTTTAATGTTTCAAACGCGCTTTGTTGCTCACTGGCCCAAACAAAAGGTACGTTTTTCTTAGTTAGTTCAGTTAATGGCTTAGCTATTTTGGCATAACCTTCAATGAACCGTCTATAATACGAAGTTAATCCTATAAACGCCCTGATATCTCTTACGCATTTTGGTACAGGAAATTCATTCACGGCTACTATTTTGCTCGGATCCGGTTTGATACCGTCTCTTGTTATTAAATGTCCTAAATAATTTACTTGACTTGCGGCAAACTTGCATTTTTCGGGCTGTATTTTCAGGTTGGCTTCTCGGAGCCGACTAAATACTTCTCTTAGCGTCTGTGCATGCGTTTCTATTGTAGGGGAGTACACAACAATATCATCTAAGTAAACCAGGGCTCCCGATCCCGTGATTCCGCTCAAAACCGAGTTCATTAAATTTTGGAAGGTATTTGCTTCAGTAGAAAGCCCAAAAGGCATACGCAAAAATTCACAGTGGTGAGAAGGAGTTACGAACGCTGTTTTTTCAATGTCCTCCGGCGCCATAGCCACTTGGTGGTAGCCTGAGGCTAAATCCAAGGTCGTAAAATACCTACTGTTACCTAAACTATCGAGTGTTTCTGCAATGTTCGGAAGTGGATAACAATTTCCTTTTGTAATGGCATTTAAGGCCCTGAAATCTACACAGAACCTCCATCGCAAAGCCTGCGATCACAATTACTACATAAATTCTCAAATCGTACAATTTTCACATTCTGGACTTTACTCGCGTCCCCAACTAAATTCTCATTAGCTCTAGCTAATTTACATAATGACCGCGCTACCTGCACGCCATGAACCTGTAGGCCTACTGGCTCTACCATAATTAAATCAGTTTGTGGGTTGGTTATGAACAAATTTCTCTCGACTAACGTCTGCGACATCGGGTTTAGCGTTATATCTTCCGAGCATTTTATTTCGCCTTCCTTTTGGGTTTGCTTTCGTATACACGTCGTTGTTTGCAATATTTGACGGGTCATCAATCCATCATTTTTGCTACTCTGTGCAACAGTGGAGTCGGCCATGGCGCTGTGTCCACAAAATTTACCCGAACCGCGATCTTTTCGGAAAAAGGGGGTTCATTTTGAAGGATTACTTTATTCTCGGCAAGATTTATACACGCACCGAATTGTCTAAGGGCGTCCAGTCCCAACAATCCATCGTACCTAATTTCTAAATGCGCTACTTTAAACTCTAATGTGAAGTCCGTCTCACCTATTGAAAAACCTACTTGCTGGTTTCCTAACAAATTTAATTCTTTACCCGTGATACCCGACGCGTTTACAGTGGGTTCACTAATTATTACATTACTTACGCCTGGTTTCAAAATGGAAATACTACTTCCGGAATCAATTAACAAAATACGGTCTGTGCCTTCTATTTCTACGCAAATTACTAAATCTGGGTTATTTCCCTCGCATTCACAATTAATGCTTGGAACTACGTAATCTCTAAATGTTTTCCCTCTTAACGGCCCACCTGAGGGGATTGCTTGCGGTTGGGCGCCTTGAGTTTGGGTGTCGCTCCTGACTGGCCCCCCAACACTTGTTCGCGAAGTGCCCCTTTTTATGACACTTATAGCACTCTACTTGCGACATGTCGTACTGTCTTCTCGGCTCGTCCGAGTATCTTTGGCCGGAATTGTACGCGAATCCTCGCGGATTATTCATAGGCGGTCTAGTAGAAGAATCCCTATTATTCGCTTGCCCGTAATTACTCTTGTATTCCCTTGGTCACCTATCTAGGTTCCCATCATTTCTTCTTGGCGCCCTACATTCGCGGCTTACATGCCCCGGCTTTTGGCAATTATAACACGTAACTTGCGTGTTAAACACTGTCCGCTGCGTACTCGCGGCTCGCATGTCATTTTCTGCATTTGACACAGCAATGGCTATTTGAAAAGCTTCGGCTAAACTTTTAGGCATTCTAAACCGACACTGAACTCCTTGATTTCCGGTTAACCCCGAGACGAACGCGGCGAGCAACCTCCTTTCGCTCTCTTCGTGAATCACGCGCTGTTCTACGGCGTCCTCGCTTTTACGAATTGTGAGCGCGCACAATTTGCGACACCTGTCAGCAAACAATTCAGGACTCTCGTCCTTACGCTGTTTAGCGGTCTGTAAATTCGTATAATGGTACTGATCACAGAACTTATTCCGGAGCCTATCGATAAATGCGGCTTTAACCTCATTATAGGTCACATTTTCCCCGTTTATGTCGGGATTGTTACTAAGAAACAGCGCTGCTGCCCCTTTTACTTTCAAGGAAACTATATTTACTTTATCGCTTTCTGTCCAGCCTCCCATCAACGATGCCTGGTCTATACGCCTAAAAAATTCTTGTACGGTTATACCTTGGGCCTCGCCCCTATACTCGTTCACGAAAGCGGCCGTGCCTAAATCTTTAGTCCGGTTTAATTCCAGCACAGCTAATCTGGCTTTTAACAGATCCATTTCGACTGCTGCAGCTTCGCCCGGCTGACTATGTACTGACTCGTGTTCCGACTCGTGTTCCGACATAATGAACTAATTTAAATCTTTGCGTTCTTCTTTTAATCTGCTAAATATTCTATTTCAATTTTCAAAATTTTTACCCTCCGTACGTTGGCTTCGTCCGTATAATTCGATCGACCATTTACTTGGCGCTCAACTATTCGCTGTATTAAATTTCTCAGCAGACTCGTGGTCCCCCCTATTAAAATGTCCGCATTCCTTATGGGTATATATTAAACATTAGCCCTGCTCATTTAATCTGTTAGATTTGAATTAGGTAAGTGACCCACAATACATATGCAACAACTACAAAAATGGTTAACAAAACGAGAGCAAAAATGAACTGTAGCATTCTTTAGAAAATTCTCCTAGTATTCCAACAATCCTTTAAAGTAAAGCGTCCATAACAAATATTTTGAGGCTAATAGTAATACAACTAAGAAAGTGGTAAATATCAAATGACACATTTCCTAGAGAAAAAAAATTAATACAAATCAACGCTGTCTATATTAATATATTCTAGTACAATATAGGCATTATTATTACAAGCGGAAACGTATTTTAAATCGCCTGTTAGACAACTTAGGTACCCGATCAACCACTGACTCAGCGAATCGATTGTTTCCCTATGTATAACTTCACTTATTCGATCCCTAGACCCGTTAGCTTCCTCTTGCGACAATACGTAGTACGTCAACTCTAAAGTTGCTCCTGACGGGAGTCTTCTATACTCGTAAATTTGGTTATATGTTCCTGCGCTGTTCTGTCTATGTAGATATTCCCTGACCCCGTTGTCCTTGTCCCACAAAGGTTTTAATCGAATAACTTGACTCATCTAAGTCTTTTTAATTGGTTTGGGCACCGCGTATATCGGCTCTAAACTGGTTTCTTCAGAAACTACTTGTGTGTTTGTTGGCCTACGAACTTCTGTAACGTCGCTAGTGTACTCGTAAAATGCAGTTACGACAGCATTTCTTGCTCCTACGCGCATATACAAATTATGCTCTAATGTATTCGTTGGTTTAACGAATCCCGGAGGTGTCCCAAACGGCCTACACGCTTCCTTATCCATATAACAATTTTCCCTATTTACTTGCTTTCGCTTAATTTTCCCACTAAAGTTTCCAATTTTGATGTTTTTAAAATTACCATGTTTTTAAAACAATAAAAATTTCCTAAAAATCGCCTATCTCTGCGATCACACGTGACCAGTAAAAAACCTTTAATCAAATTTCCTAAACTTGACATAGAAATATTTTTAAAATATCAAAACTTTTTTTTTTTTTTTAATTAAACAGTTTAATCAACCAACATTCCTTCATGTCCCTTTCCATCCTTAATAAATCCCACCGCTGCCACCATTGTAACATTTTCCAACCGTTTTGCGGAAGGCATGTAAAAAAATATTTATTTTTGTACAGTACTGGAATTATCTACTAAGTCAGAAAGGCCAACAATTCGGAAAGCTGGTTTCATAAACTTAAAACGAGAGAAATTTGTGAAACACTCTTTTAATATTCTTATCCACAGATAACAAGCAAATACATTTTTGGTGATTACATTTAAAAAGAACACATTTATTCATAACTTGATCTATTTTAGATCGCTTTTAATTTAATTCTTGATATAATTAACACACTTATAGTCTTAATACTCCTTAAAATTTAAAGACAGACTTTTGATAAATTTTGAAGTTACATGTTACATTCATTTCTCAACCTTAACAAATAAAATAAACGCGTCAGTTCTTTAAGAAAAAATATGGAATTGAATTTAATTCAAACATCATGATTAACAATCTTTTCAGTTTTACTTACGAAGTGAAGAAGTTACTAGCAGCAACTTGATGAAGATTATCGACATCTCGGAGAGAAGCGTACTGGACTCTAGTGAGTGCGAAGTGAGACTGCCAAATGAGACTGAGCAAAAGAGACTGAGGATGGGTTATCTTCAGTTTTTATAATCTGTAGGGAACGCCCTAATGTCGTCAGAGATGGCTTTCACATGTCAGGATATTCGCGGTTTCTAGATTGCTACCTCAAGTCAAGGTTTCTTTTTATTAACAAGATATTATCCTATTTGGACATATTCTAATAGCTTTGAAAAATAACTGAAATCTCCCAACATGGTCCTTGCATATAAATTGGCTGTTTAGCTTAAATTCATAAGTCAACTAGTCTTTGGTTATGTTATGGGCTAGGCTTTAGCTCCGGTTACTACAATTCCTCCCACCAAAATTTGGATTTTTCTTTCTCAAAAAAAGAAAAATTCGAAGTATCAAAAAAAAAATAAAATTCTTAAGTTCTCGAAAATGGTTGAGATATGAGCATAATTTCACATTACCAAAACAAAATTACAGTTATATATAACATAGCAAAGTTAATTCATAACACAATACAATACAAAACAATACATTGCAATTTGTTATTACAATTCAGATGCTACACAGTATGACAAATACAGGTAATTTTTAAGATAAGTTTGATTGTGCCATGTTCAAGCTTTGGCACCCACTACTGATATTTCCAATCAAGTTCTGGTATATACATCGATTGAACATGGA
>JAGFPH010000696.1:43436-113902 GCA_018207615.1 Philaenus spumarius
CGACTTTTTGAAGGGGGTGAAAATCACCTCGTGTTCTGGGGACCATGATCAGTGCTCACTTAGTACACCCAACTAAATTAATATTGCATTGCCGTAGGTCCTTTATAAGTGTTCAAAGTTTCAAATCAATCCGACTTTTTGAAGAGGGTGAAAATCACGTCGTGTTCAGGGGACCATGATCGGTGCTCACTTACTACACCCAACAAAATTAATATTGCATTGCCGTAGAAACTTGATAAGTTTTCAAAGTTTAAAATCCATCAGACGTTTTGAAGTGGTAAAAATCACGTCGTGTTCTGGGGACCATGATCAGTGCTCACTTACTACACCCAACAAAATTAATATTGCATTGCCGTAGAAACTTGATAAGTGTTCAAAGTTTCAAATCAATCAGATGTTTTGAAGGGGGTGAAAATCACGTGTGTTTTGGGGACCATGATCAGTGCTGACTTACTACACCCAACAAAATTAATATTGCATTGCCTTAGGTTAGGAGTTGTATCTCATTTTCACCCCTAAGAAGCACGTGAATAAAAGAAAATATGGTTTACACTGTATAAATTGTCTTGTAAGAAATACATGTACCAATTTCCAGCTCTCTAGCTTTATGGGAAGTATAATAATTATTTCGTATTGTTTTAGGGGTTGTTGTTACATTTTCACCCCTTACCAGCACACTGAAAAATACAAATATGGTTTACTTTTTATATATATCTTGTAAGAAATGAATGCACCAATTTCCAGCTCTCTAGCTTTATGGGAAGTATAATAATTAATTTGTAATGTTTTAGGGCTTGTTATTACAATTTCACCCCTTAGCAGAACAGTGTAAAATGTAAATATAGTTTACATTTTATATGTACCTTGTAAGAAATAAATGTACCAAATTCCAGCTTTCTAGTCTTAATGGATGTATAATAATAAATATTTATTGTTTTAGGGGTTGTTTCAACCCTTAAATCAAAATGATTTATAGCCTATGTCTCATTTCAGGTCATGATCTATATGTGTGCCTAATTTCATTCAAATCCATCCAGTACTTTTTGCGTGATTGTCAGTCAAACAAACAAACAAACAAACAAATAAACAAACATACAAACTTTCACATTTATAATATTAGTAGGATAGTTGAAATCAGCTGTTATATTATATTTTACTTACGTAAGTAAGTATGTATGTACGTACGCACGAATGTATGGGTGTAGGCCTACGTACACTAGCTTTCATAGGAGTTGATAATTACATTTTTAAATACACCTTAACTAAGTTTTATTTGGTTCATAGTTTTAGTTTTGAATTTGTTTCGATTAATAACTTTTTACAGGTTACAATTTTATAACTTATGTTGAAATAATTATGTAGGCCCTATGCTTAGGCCTATTTGAAAAAGTAAAAAAAGTAATTATTCATGGTTCATGGGATAAAATCCTTATAAATTTATTAGAACTGAAATCACACACTGAATCTAACCATTCAGCTAAGGTTCAGATCACGCAGTTTGTTTACTATTATAAACAATTTGAGTAATATAAGTTGTGACTCATTTACATAGTGTATAATAATATTAAACAAATACAAATTTTACAAAAATCTATACACATACGTCATTTTTCTTGACTTCCTGACTAATTATTTATGCTAAATTTCAGTAACAAACAGACAAACGAAATAATAATTGGTTGAGTTGAAACAGGGCATCGCTGACGCTCGTTTCTGATGGTTTCATAATTTTACTCTATAGCCTAAACGTTGGTAGAACTGCTGTTGTTATTTACGGAGTGGGGACAAGGGCGGGGTCTGCTGTTACAGCAATGGTGGCGGCAAGAGGGTTGCACAGGTTGAATTGCTCCGCGACAGAGCATGTCCAGTTCCTGACTTTGGCAATTCTATCTACTCACTAAAATCAAAGCCACATCTTCAATCTCATAACAAATATATTTTTATTTTTTTTACTAAAAAACATTTTTATCATTAAATTATTGCGATTATTTTACAGTTATCTGAACACAATTTATATGGTACTTAACTACCAGAATATATACCAAAAACATAATGTTAGTAAATTTTTAAAAAACTATGAATCTTTTTACAGAATACAATTATTTCCACTTAATTTGACACTTTTTTCCTAGCAGAATTTATCAATAGATTAATATGTTTAGAATAATACATATAAAGTGGTTTGTTTAAAAAAAAACTTTGTCGTTATAAAACAAAATCATTCATTGGGTTAAAACAAACTTTATCTATTTTTTAGTATTGTTAATTACGAAATCACCATAAATTTAATGTTTCCAGCGATTGTCAAAAATTAAAACAGCATTATGAGATTATTTTTTTTTAAATTGTTGCGGTCTCCAATAACAAGATATTATAGATATTATAAAGATATTATAGTTAACTAAATTATGAAGTTATTTACTACACTAAAGCAAATAATAATGTTCTCTTTCGAATGTTATTTGCCGTAAAGTTTTGTCTGAACTGAAATTGTACAAGTGTTCTATAATATACTGAAAGTTTGAATTGCTTCAGTGCTACTATCAACACTTTTTATTGAAATTCAATACGCAATACAAGTCCCACGCAATGATTACCTATAAATAATTTCCCAGAAGTATTATTTTTCAAGTTATGATACTATACGGTATAATATCCTTCCGTTAAATTGCAGTGATATCGTTGAGAGAGGTACTTGGATATCCGTAGTTTTGTAGTTTATTATAAATGTATACAAGTTGAATTAATTTTTAATTTACATAGAATAGAATGTGTATTTATACATTCCAATACAAGATAATACTAAAATTTAGTAACTCTAGAAAATTTTTCATTCATTTTTGTATATTTGCTTATGGGTTTAAAGTTCCAGGAAAATATTTTAGACCAATTAACTATGTTCAGAAGATATCATTTGCTAAACTTGGCCGACAGGAATGCGCGACTTGTGAAAGTTTCTCCAAAACCACGAGGCCTACAAACATGAAATTTGGCACAAATACTCTTTATAGGCTCTAGACGCGCACTAAGGAAGGGTTTCCAAAAATTCGAAATTTTAGGGGGGGGGTCAAAGTTACTAAATCACGATTTCTCAAAACCTACCGAACGGATTGGCATGAAATTTGGTATGTAGCTTCCTCTAGGGCCATCGATGCTCGCCAAGAAAGGGTTTCAAAAATTCGGAATTTTAAGGGAGGTTTGGGGGGTCAAAGTTACTACAAAAAACCATCGAACGGATTGGATTGAAATTTGGTATGTAGCTTCCTCTAGCGCCCTAGGTACTCGCTAAGAAAGGGTTTTAAAAAATTAGAAATTTTAGGGGGGTTTGGGGGGTCAAAGTTACTAAAAAGGAACACCTAACGGATTGGAATGGAATTTATTATGTAGCTTCCTCTAGGGCCCTAGGTGCTCGCTAAGAATGAGTTGTAAAAATAAATCTAAATTTTAGGAGAGGTTTGGGGGAGGGTCAAAGTTACTAAAATTTCCCATAAGAAATGCATAATGTAGTATATTTATTGATATAATATATTTTTTGTTAATATATACATTTAACTTTGATTTGTCTATCCGTGCAAAGCCGGGTCGGGCCAGCTAGTACTGTATATTTTGTAAAGATTATATTAATTTACCCTAAACAAGTCGTAAAATGTAATGAAAACTGGTTAAAAAATCTGAAGAAACTGATGAACACAATATAGTTGTAATTAGTGGGAATCTACAGAAATTTATAATTTTACCCGTACTCGAAATGTATAAACAATTTTTGCACCAAACTTAACAGCTTATGACTAGGCATTTGCTCAGGTTTGTAAGGAATACAAGGTAAAACTCTTACTGTACGTCTTAGGCAAAACGTGATTAGGGGAGGAAACGAAGAAGATTTGCGGTTTCAAACTTGCATTATTTGGCTGAAACCCTATTTAACTCAAAACTAAAATTGGTGCGTTTATTCCTTGTTCGTTTAAATTGAAAGTAGCAAATAAAATACCTCTTTTCAACTTTGAACCCGAACACTCTTTTACTAGTGCAGATAGTTTCCATAATCAGGTGGAAATATCTCTTACGCCAGAGAAATATGGAAAGACAAACCAAGACAAGCTGGACGTAATTAAATTTCAAATATCTAACTTTACGACCGAAAAGATTGAAACTCAAATTCGAAAATGAAAAGTAAAATCTGATAATGCTGCTTTGATTTTTGTCAATCGCTGGAAACATTAAATTTATTGGTGATTTCGTAATTAACAATGGTAAACATTATAGATACAGTTTTTTGTTACATAGAGCTCACTTCAGAGAAATAGTGCACATGAAATACATTAGGGATGAACACATCCTTTAGTAAAAGACTGCATGTCTATTAAAAACTAGCTATTTGTATTTGAACATCTTTAAAGTACGGGTTACTAGCGAATTTTCATTGTAAAAATGAGCTATTGCAGTGACCCTCATGGTAAGACCTAAGGTCGAGAGTAATAAATTAGCACCAATCATGGTCCCCAGAACACATTTTGGGGTGTCGTTAAATTTTAAATATATATATGTATATATATGTGTTCACACTCTAGCGGCCGCATTTTAAGTCCGATTTGGTCCAAATTTGGTTGTCTACGTCGCTCGGACGAGTTAGTTAGCCAAAAATATTTTTTGAGATTTTTCCTACGAGAATGGAACTTTTTTATACTTTTTAATGTAGGATATTATTCTGCACATTTTGTTTTTTTACACTACCTTATAGCTCGCTTGGTTCCCCCAAAATCGATCAAAACGTAAAATACTTTAAAAGTACCCGGTTCAAATTGTCTTATCATCCGAGGCCAAACGGCTGATTTTGTACTCTGCGAGCAAAGCGAGTTTTTCCGCTGCGAGTGGAACGAAGGAGTGCGTGAGTCGAAGCTGGAGGCTTAGGTGCAAACAAATTCTACTAATATATTGCATACACCAGGCGATGATAACCACTTAAGTTTTTTGCCTTTAAAAACAAAAAAACAAAAAAATATTGCATACACATAGGCAGCTATTCGGCGCCTTCATGAGTAAATCAATTTCCCAAATAGTTGGTTGGAAATCTAAAACGTGTAGGCCCAAACTTATTTTATACTTAGCATCATATATAAAAAGCCGTAAGTGATTTTTTTAATTGAAAAAGTGAGGTTTTTAAAATATAATGGTCTAAATGATTTTGAATACTTATAAGTATATTAATAATCAAACAAAATAGTCTAAAGACAATTTTAGTAAATTTCAGACTTAATTCGAAGATTAAAAACTAAAGTCCAAAGTTTGGGTCCATTTTTCTAAAAACTTTAGTTTTGTAAATACTACCTAAATAAATACTAAATAGTTAGAACCGATACAAATATAACACGTTGAGCTATGGAAAGAGCAGTATCTACTGTATGTATACTGCATTATTTCTTAGAATATGTAAAATACTGTGTTTTTGCTTGTTGCTTTTCAAGTAGATATAATTGAAATGCAAGTGGATTTATATCGTAAACGACTGCAGATACGAAGGTTGTTGCTTAGTCCTATCAGTTCATCAAAATCCAAAACAACATATATAACTAAATATGTAAAATTTTGCAGATGTAAAATTCAGCTTGTCAATGAAGTCCGGTCTACGTGTTATTTTCACGATAGATTTGACACCGCATTTACGCTTCAATGATCAGCTGACACATGATATAAAACTGACAGTTCTCTGCTCTAACCATTTCTATAACAAGTCAATGAGTGACATTAACATTGTTAGTATTTGCTTCAATAAATAATATTGTGGATCCTGATTGCTTTAGTTTTCTTCGCATCGTCCATTTCATCTTATATAATTTTACCCAAACTAGTTAACATTTTAGATTCTTTAACCAATTCTATAACAAGTCAATGAGTGACATTAACATCGTTAGTATTTAATCAACGAAGGAGTGAGCATAGTCGTATGTGCATGGTTTTCTACTAACTACACAATCTGTGTAATTGTAACATAAAAAGAATTTTGTAGTAACTGTTTGGATACTGAAGTTTGTTTTTATATGTTCTCCTTCTCTTCCACCTCATCTTCCTTCTTTTAACGATCGTCTATTATCCATCTCACCCTCTAATTATTGAAATTGTATTCTAATTTAAAATTATTTAGGTTGGCTACTGGAAAAAGTGCTAAAGTAAACAAAATAATATCAGTACTTGGTTTACTTGAATACTTATTTGCACACTACTTTTGTAAAACGTTAATATTTGCCTTAAATGCCTTATGATACTGTTATTTAACTTTTTACTTTCACCTTGTTCCATTGCGCTTGTCTTGGTCGAGTTGCATCATTTAGGTTTAGCATTTCACAATTGCTACACATGTTTATTAGCCCCAATAAAACAAACAAAAGGTTGACAATAGCAGCTAATTCGGGTACTGGTTAGTCAGTCGTAAAATACCCAAAGGATGCTAAGTGTGATTTGTCAATACACTTAAGCAAAAATCAGAAAAGTATGCACTTAGGCTTATAGCCCAGTATATAGGGGGGTTTCAGCTTACATTAATTGCAGCAAAAGATTTTTTTCTAGGATCGTTTGGTATGGTGTGGGTATGCCAAATCTAATTTTGCGACCTCGAAAGGGGGGGACAACTTTTGGGGGGCAAAAAACCTCGACATTTTCAGACTTTTTCCAGTTTTTCGCTTATAACTAAAAAACTGTGCATATTATGTAAACAATAGTTCAGAAGAAATTAAAAAGGACAAAATTTCGCGTTGATTAAAAAAACAAAGTTCAAAATTGGTCCGGTAGTTCAATTTTTATGGGGTTCGAAAAAACAGCAAATTTTTCCAACTTTACCAAAAACTGTGTTTTACCCATTTTCAAAGTGCTAAACTTTCCAACATCAAATTTTATCAGTACCCCCTCCCTAAAAGTTGTAGAGCATCAATCCTTGAGCTCAAAAAGCACCAATTTTTCTAAATTGAGCTGATTTTGAAACTTTGTCAACTCATAAAGCAAAATTGGGGAAACCCTTAAATTCACACAATCGGGGTTTCCCTCTTTTTTTATGTCTATGAGTCCTAGATTTAATTCTGACTACATTCTGATGAGTCTTAACTATGTCATCTGAATGTATCTGGAAATTGTTTTAACAAGTTCGCTACCACCATTGTAATTTTTTTTAGTACGCATTGTAATTGAGTATTTGTTTAAAAATGTATAATAAAAAAAGTAGTTATTTTTATATAAAAACGGGTTTTTTTTGTATATTTTTAAACTAAAAACAAGATGAAAAGATATAACACTTTTCGAGGTTATTTTTAATAACTGTAAAAATCAGGTTTCTCTTACCCCAAAACATATAAAACGATACCCCACACTGTATTTTTAAAATGTTGAACCAAAAACGTCATCCCAACGCCGTACCAAAACGAAAATCCTTTACGGCGAAAATCAGTTTTCCCCTATCCAAATATATATAAAACAATATCCCACACTGTATTTTCGAAATATTGACTCCGAAAACGTGACTCCGACTAGCTACGATTTTTTAGCTGTCAAAATCGGTTTTCTCGTACCCAAAAACATAATTATAAAACGTTACCCCACACTGTATTTAAAAAAAGTTTACCATTATTTTCAGAATTTTTACTCAAAAGCGTGACCAAGAAACGGTACGACCACGCTAGAAAACTCGAAAGCTTTTCAATTCTCGGCAATAAAATTTTGGCACCACCAGAAGTTTTCTACGACGTCGTTGAGTGCATACATCGTGTTAACAGACAGACACACAAAAAATGGTCGCATTATTTCAATACTTCGACATTTTAATGCGAGCCGACTAACACTGTTTTCCGGATCAAAATGTCAAACAAATTCCGGACCACCCGGTTTGCCACTTTAGGCCACACAAAGACCTGATTTATTGGTATCAGTATGTTGGAAGGTCTGTCATTGAAATGATTTTATATATGTGAAGTTCTCAGGAAAATTACCCCCCTTTCTCAGACAACAATTCCTGTCGGTTTTCCCGCCTTTTTTATTTCGTGGCTAGCGTTATTGATATTGGCTTTCGATATTGACGCCCTAGTCATCCTGTGTGGGGCTCCCAGCAATGCCACCTACAACATCTACCTCCTTAAGCCAGGGAAGAAGGGGCAAGCTAACTCGTTTTACTCCACCTCATCGTACCAGTTCGAAAAGAAACACCTCCTGCTCGTACATGCCTTCTCTGGGTGCGACACAACCTCCACGCCATTCGTTCATGGGAAAATCAAACTGTGTAAGCTAATCGACAGTACCCCAGCATTGAGGGAAGCTGCTGTGGTGTTCTACAAGGCATCTGCAACTCCAAGAGACATCAGCAGAGCTGGGGAGAAGATCCTGATGGCAATGTATAACACCGGAAGAACTACCATCCGCAGCATCAATGAGCTGAAGTATCATCTCTTTGTGAAGATGTCAACGAAGGCGAAGTTCATCTTGCCCCGACTTCCTCCTACACTCGACGCTGCGGACCTGCACAGCTACAGAACATTCCTCCAGGTTCAGTTGTGGATGGGAAACACGCTAGACCCTCTTGAATGGGGTTGGAGACGGGACAGCCTCGGACTCACTTCCATTCTTATAATGCAGGAACCTGCTCCCCAAGAGCTTCTGAAACTGGTGTTCTGCGGGTGCAAAAAGGGATGTACCAGTCCATGCACTTTCCGAAAGTCAGGCCTCAAGTGCACTAATGTGTGCAAGAACTGTGTGGGAAGTTTTTGCACAAACGCTCCATACATCGAACTCGACGTAGACTTGGACGACGACCTCGCTGAGGAGGAAGATGAGGATGAGCCTGAAGAGGAAATTTGGAGCGATTAAGCTGTCGAATATGAGTCAGCAAATAACGCTAACCAGCATAATGAAGAAGAACCTCAACCGGGATCATCAAAACGACCAAAATTTTAAATATTTGTTCATTATTTGTGTTTTTTCAGCAATAATCTACCCAGGCCTATAGCCTTTACAGGTACCTTTTGTTGTCTCCTTTTTTATTTGGGGTTATGCGTGATGAAGCGCGTATGTATTTGTGTAGTTGGCTTTATGTTTTGTATGCAAAGGTTCATGTTTTTTTTAAGTTATAAATTGTAATTTGTTTATGTATGTAGATTTGTAGATATAAGTGTTTTTATGTGTTGTATTTTAGTTATAAGCAATTTTAACGTTGGAAATAAAAATAAACAGTTTTAACGTGTAAATTAAGTAAGAACTTTCCTGTATTTTAAGTTGTCGATAAAATTATTACTTAACTGTCTCTTTCCCGATAACTTTATTATAATATGGATATACAAGTATATACAATAGTCTACTGCGTTTAGATAAAGGTCTTCAAGCGTTCAAGTATACCATGTGTCTTAAAAGTCCCTCCCCCCTTTTAACTTTGTGTTTTGTTACAAACAAATATCCTTTTTGGAACGATACTAACTTAGACCAAAGAATCTTTTGAAGCAATCGGAAATTTTAAGTGTCCCCTAAAAATGGGGGGTTTTGGGGGTAACTCAAAATGTTTAAACGGGAAGTATGGTCATGTGATACCTCATTTGAACGGTCTGTTTAAGACCAGGAAAATGAAATAAAGAAAATAAAAATCGGACTACAAAAAACAAATTTTAAGTCGACTCCTACATCTTAGAACATTTAAAAAAAAAAAAAATTTACGAAATCGATTTTGAAGCAATATTTTAGGTCAAGCACTTTGAAATAAACATTTTTTGTCTCCTGAATTTGTTTCTAAAAACTCTACCTTTTCGAGATATTAGCAACTTTAAGTCGATTTATTTCAACACGTTTAGGGCCGCCATTTTGTTTTGGGTGGACCGATTTTTATTTTCTATATGTCATTTTCCTAGTCTTTAATATTCCTTTTATATGAGGTATCACATGACCTTACTTCCCATTTAAAAATTTTGAGTTGCCCCCAAAATCCCCCATTTTTAGGGGACACTCAAAATTTCCGATTGCTACAAAAGATACTTTGGGCTAAGTTAGTATCGTTCCCAAGGGGATATTTGTTTGTTTTAATAAACGCAAAAGTTAAAGGGGGGGGAGTACTTTTAAGACACCTGGTATATTTAGTGAACAAGAAACCAGCACTACAGGTAAAAGTCATGAATAATTACTTAGCTTTTAAAATTTTCACAAAATGCTTTAAAATAATTTCCAGATGAATTCAGATGACATACCTAAGCCTCATAATTGATTTCCGGAGTCATAGACATCGAAAAAGAGCGAAAACCCGATTGTGTGAATTTAAGGTTTTTCCCAATTTTGCTTTATGAGTTAACAAAATTTCAAAATCAGCTCAATTTAGAAAAATCGATGTTTTTGAACTCAGGGATTGATGCTCTACAACTTTTAGGGAGGGGGGGGTTACTGATCAAATTTGATGTTGGTAAGTTACAGCACATTGTGAAAATGGGTAAAACACAGTTTTTGGCAAAGTTGGAAAAATTAGCTGTTTTTTGGATCCCCATAAAATTCAAACTACTGGAACAATTTTGAACTTTGTTTTTTTAATCAACGCGAAATTTTGTCCTCTTTAATTTATTACTGAACTATTTTTTACATAATATGCACCGTTTTTTTTTTTTTAGTTATAAGCAAAAAACTGGAAAAAGTCCGAAAATGTCGAGGTTTTTTGTCCCCCAAAAGTTGTCCCCCCCCCCCCTTTCGAGGTCGCAAAATTAGATTTGGCATACCTACACCATACCAAACGATCCTAGGAAAAAAACTTTTGCCGCAATTAATGTAAGCCCTTTTTTATCCTCCATATACTGGGCTATTACTACGACTTCACCTTCATTTATCTAGTAATTAATTTGTACTTTGTAATTTGTAAAATGGATCTATTTTAAGCTAAATAATTTAATTAATTTGTTAGTACTTTTATAAATATGTTTCAATAACTTTTATTTCATCAACCTAGAATCAAATCATTTCTTAGAAAATACATGATCGTTTGATATTAATTTAATTATGGGTAGGTAAAATAAAAACCATGCTATATTGTAATTGTATATAGAGACTTTAATGAAAGTCTTTAAAAAATGTATTTCACTCCGCGAGATTTTAGAATTTTCAACCATATTAAAGAACAATTTGATCAAAGAGGAATTCCACGAATTTCTTTAAACAATTATATAATACAAACAATTATACAGAGTGGTTATAAAGTCACTTCCCCCCCCTTTTTAACTTTTGTGTTTGTTAAAACAAAAAATTATCCTTTGGGGAACGATACTAACTTAACCCAAAGTATCTTTTGTAGCAATCGGAAATTTGGAGTGTCCCCTAAAAATGCGGGATTTTGGGGGCAACTCAAAATTTTTAAATGGGAAGTATGGTCATGTGATACCTTATTTTAAAGGTATATATAAGACTAGGAAAATGACATAAAGAAAAGAAAAATCGGACCACCTAAAACAAAATGGCGGCCCTAAACGTGTTAAAATAAATCGACATAAAGTTGTTAATATCTCGAAAAGGAAGAGTTTTAAGAAAAAATTTCAAGGGTCAAAAGTGTTTATTTCAAATTGTTTGACTTAAAAAAAATAGCTTCCAAATCGATTTCGTAATTTTTTATTTTTTTTTTTTTTTTCTAAGATGGAGGAGTAAAAGTAAACGGGGACACATTCAACGAATTTCTTTAAAAAATTACACAATACAAACAATCACCTATGTTATATGTTTACCAAGTTTGGTTAATATCGAACAATTATTTTGTTCAGTACAAGTGTTTAAAGAATAATATGTTTAGTTTCGTGAGATTTTCACCTTTTGACGCATATTCAAGGCTAATTTTCTCGGAGAGGCATTCCACGAATTGCAAAAAAAAATTATACAATACACACAATCACCTAACTTATATATTTACCAAATTTCATTAATATTGAACAATTATTTTGTTCAGTAATAGTGTTTAAAGAAAGTATGTAATTCCGCGAGATTTTCGCCTTTTGACACATATTTAAGGCTAGTTTTCTCGGAAAGACATTCAACGAATTTCTTTAAAAAATTACACAATACAAACAATCACCTATGTTATATGTTTACCTAGTTTGTTTAATATCGAACAATTATTTTGTTCAGTATAAGTGCCTAAAGAAGACATTTAATTTCGCGAGATTTTCGACTTTTGACGCATATTTAACTCTAATTATTGAAGTTTTACGCATGGCGTCATTAATCTTTATAAAAATACTGTATTCCTACATATTAAATAAACGGCACCAGGAACTGGCACATACGTTCTCACAAACATATTTAAATTATTAAACAGATTCACTGTGACTTCATAATTGTAGGTGGGGGTAGGAGAGCTGATTTATTAAAGTAGGAGATTAACTAATAAACATTATTATTATTATTATTATCTTTGATTATGGATAATCAAGGTTATTATCTAGAGAGAAAACTATTCGATCGATTTCGAACAAATTTGAACCAAACACGTCAATTAGGACTGTATAGATGCACGAAATAAGGTTTTGAAAAATTTTGGCAAACAAATCCCCAAAAATCGGTTATTATTATTAGCTAAACGAGAATTTTTAGAAAGAAGCTGTTTTTTGCAAATGGTAGGGAACATTAAAGGCTACAAATAAACTAAATTTTATCAAAATGGTTAAAGCAGTTTTTTATTAAAAAAATAATAACTGATTTTTTCACGTAACGAAACTGGTCTGAAACATTTAATTCCATTACAGTATTAAGATTTAATATTTGATTAAACAGTGCATTATATTAATTTTATAAAAATTACAGATATTTGCTTTAATATATTTATAAGTCCCCAGATGACAGCACTGATCAGACACTTTTAACTCCATTGAGTTTCAAAATTTGACCTACAGCGCATTCTAGTAAAAAAAAAACTTGTTTGGAATAGTACATTTAAAAGTATCTAGGTATCAGCACATTACGGGACTGATGCGTAACTTCAGTCCAGATATAAATGATTGCAAGATTTGGCAGTATTATTGTAGAATAAATTTGCAACAAAAATAAATACCGAGAATTTCTCAATATGGCGGCACACTTTTTTTTTAGGAAATTATAAATTTGTCCTGCCTCACTATTAAAAATCACTCCAAAACAGAATAGTACATCTGCACTAAATTTACCTTAAATGTTATCTTTGTGAACAAATATTTCTATCCATAAGGTGCTCCCACCTGGTACATTAAAATTCGAAACTAATTAATTGTACAGTACTAGTCTGGAGATGCAGCTACCTACACTCAAATTACAAATTACTAACTGGTATTAATTAATTGTATCCGTAAGGTCCTGCCACCTGGTTTTAAAACATTTGAAACTATTTTTATCGTCATTTTACAATAGTCCGGAAGATGCTGCTACCAACAGTCAAATTAATAACTGTTAATAATTTTTCCAGAATTTTAGATTACATCACTGCAAAGAAAATGTTGATTTATTGTCTCCTAAAGTGTTGCCCCCCCCCCCCCCCCCTGTGATATAAGAAGAACAAATTGATATCAGCGAAACTAAAAATTAAAGACATTTTGAACATTTATTAGACCTATAACAAACTAGAAGACTTCGAACCCTGTTCGCTTCGCTCCCCAACCGCCACGATGACTCACGAAAACTGAATTGTTAACCATAAACGTTCGCTCACCAACACCCGTGGCGAAGCAAATGCAAACAGATTATTTTATACTATGATATTTTCACGGGAACAGAGATATATTAGAACGGAGATTTTTATTTAGAAAAGTGAACATTTTCAAGTTATAAAACATGAACAAAATGTGTTAATGTGGTAAGCAGTATTTCAAACCGATCAGATAGACCTAGTAAAGAATTGCATACATTTTTATAGTAATAGGTGTTTGAATTATAATACGGTAAGCCTTTTTCGTTGTTTGTGTTTGCTATTACCTAACCAGTTTGCTAAAAAAACTGTTGGTTGTGAAGAATAATTACCTGAGTCTAAATTTGCCAAGTTGGTTATTATGGTAATAAATGTAAATGCTTTCAAGAAATGTGTGCTGGTTCAATATAGACCTAACCTAAAATTTTTTTGAGCTTTTGGTAAAAACTAGGTGTTTTATTTATAATATGTTGCCTAACAACATGTGTTTGAATTCTAATACCGGTACAGCATGGGCGGATCCAGCCGGTTTTCAAGGAGGGGGGCTGTCTCCTATCCGGGGGGGGGGGGGGGTAATAGAATAATTTTGTTGGAATACAGTGCTTGAAAACGTCTTTAAGACTATTTCACGAGCACCCATTTTGAATAGAAATTAAGGATTATATGCTTTTCCCAAAAATGGAATTTCATTGTATCAAATTGTAGAGAATAAAATTAATCATAAAATTGAACTGTATACTTGAATATTTTAAATAGCCTTATTAGAACAACTAAACAAAAATCTGACAAACCTATAAAGTATACAGTTCCAGCCAGAAATGTACATATTTCTGCTAGGGCTAGGGACATATTTCACGGAAATACCCGAATAGCCTCGGAACACTAAATTTTCGTTTTTCTTTCCTTATATCAAACGAAAATATAGAACTTGTATTTCAAATAGATATAAAAATCATTATACAAATATATCGATTTGTAATAGATACATCGATTGCAAAATGTGCTTTCTCATTGGTTAAAAACTGTCCAATTGCAAGGGTTTACAGAAAACTTCATATCTAAGAAATTATAAATGTGAAGAATGATTGGAAGATCGTGGTAGAATGTTCAAATCTTGACGAACCCATAGGTGTCCTTATCCAAGATGTATAGAATACCAGGTGGGCCCGTTCCTGGCTATTGGCACCCACCCCCCGCCCAGCCATAGCTGCTGTGACGTGATGCATCTACTCGGCTATTTATCACTACTGTATACCACGCGTCTCTAGAAGCATCTTTTAAGACCGTTGGGTGAACCATTGAGTGTAGAATAGATACTGGTTCTATGATTGAATGGACCACGTTGAAACTCGACAATGGTTGTTATAGAAAAATATTTATAAAACGTGTTAAACAATCAATTAACAGTTAAGCACTAACATAACAAAACGAACTCTTCAGTTGCAGTGGATGTGTACTTAAATGTTAAGAATAATTTTACTAATGCAAGACAAAGTAAGACACAAAGGAAAATAAAAACAATCATATTCGTTTGTATAATTATATGACTTTAATGACATGATATGTAATATACAAAGTGATATAAAATAAATATGAATTATGGAGTTTTATTTTCAAGCTTGTTGTATATCATTACAAATACGCTTCATTGTTAAAGTCTGTTGGTATACTTTCACACCAAGTTATTAAAAGAACATTTTTTCTTTTTACTTTCTCCCCCTATACCATAGTATATGGAGAAAGTATTGTATTCGTCAAAATTTTCGAGTTTGAGTTTTTGGTGGAAATATCCGTTTTGGGTCCCCCTGAACCTAAAAAAGTGGTTTTCGGAGTGATGTCTGTGTGTGTGTCTGTATGTGTGTCTGTGTGGATGTTATCAGACCTAGAGCCTAAACCAGTCGTCCGATTTTGATGAAATTTGGTATGGAGGTACTAATCCACGTTATCTCCAGGTGTTTTTTTCATTTTTGTGAATTTTTTATTTTTAAGGATAATTTTCCCATAAAAACCCTTAAAATAACGGAAAAATCAACTTTTCTCAAAAACGGCTCTAACGATTTTAATTAAAATTTTATAGTTTATTAGGGACCTAAAGTACTATAAACAGTAAAATTTTAATCAAAATCGTTTGAGCCGTTTTTGAGAAAAGTTGGTTTTCCGTTATTTTATGGATTTTTATGTGAAAACAACTTTAATACAAAATCACCTCTCCTACCCCACCCTACAAGTCACAGTGAATCTTTTTAATAATTTAAATATGTTTGTGAGAAAGTATGTGCCAGTTCCTGGTACCGTTTATTTTTATTCCGGTTTTCTTCACTAATTCCCTTGTTTGCTTTATTTAGAAAGTTGATTCTAATAAAAACTCTTGTTCTTGCAAATCTTTAATAAGTTTTGCTGAGATATGAGGGAATTCTTCTTTCAATATGTCATAAAAGTAGTTCACAATTCCAGCTTCTTTTTTTATCCATCCATGTTCTTCACCGTCGATTTGTTCAAATATCTTGTTCTCCGTTGACACCATTTCTACCAAATCTTCCCTTGGAGTAGTCAATCCTCCTCTACTTAATGTCTCAATCCATCCAATGTCTACAACATCCTCTTCAGAATACAGTTTGTCTTCTTTGTTTTTAAAGGCTAAATATCCCGCAATATACCTCAACGCTTGTATGCATCGATAACTCAAATTTTCGGGAGCTTCAATTGAGTTAAATCCCCCTTCATCATATTCATACTCCTCAACAGTAGTGCTCTCAGTGTGTGTAACATTTGGTGTTATACCTTTAAATACTACACTGGTTAGATAAGGATTTTTCACTGGTTGGTGTTCGGTCTCGTGTACATTCGATGTACTAGGCAGGGGAAGTTGAGATCCTAACAAATTTCTTCAAAATCTATTTTTAAATTCTCATAACCAAAACCGGCAGCTCGAATTCTAGAAAAGAATCCTTCAAGTACATCTTGATTCAGGCGACATATTAAAATTAATGTACTTAATGTAATGGCACAAATCAAATAAATCAAAGGGCTCAGTAAATCACTCGATAATGTACACTCGAGGATTATGTGGGTCGGTAATTCCAAATCTGCCTTTCCAAAATATGTCCGATCACCCTTAGACAACCATGGGGGCAGGGGGGGAGGCACTTCGGCAAAAAATCAAAGGGCTCAGTAAATCACTCTAAAATGTACACTCGGGGGTTATTGGGATCGGTAATTCCGAATCTGCCCTTCAAAAATATGTCCGATCACCCATTGGGTTAGGAGAGGGGGTGAGGGGGCACTTCAGTAAAACATTTGAAGGCCCACTCATTGATTCTAGTGCAATAAGAATGCTTCACTTTGTTACTTTTTGAAGAAGTGCCCCCACCCCTACCCCCATGGGGGGTCCTAGGGTGGTCGGGCATATTTTTCAAGGGCAGATTCGGAATCTGCGACCCCCAAAACCCCTATATACAAATTTTGATAAGTTTTCATGAATTCAAAATTTTTTTATAAATTATGGAAATGTTACACTTCTAGATGCACTTTATGCATGGCCAAAATGCACTTTTTTCCTGCCGACAAGGTATTATATGTAGATTTTTTCCTGAGACTTCTCCAAACATAATGCCGAAACCCGCATTTCGATCGGTGCTGTAGAAAAACATATAGGATTTATTGTCTAATTTCCCTGGTCTATATACATCTTGGCGGCAATGCACATCTTGCAGTGGCGGGAGTAGACATGGCTACGTCATCACGCCTTTGCCCCCTCCACTCACTAGCGTCAGGCTCGGATCGGGCCCACCTGGTATTCTATACATCTTGGTCCTTATCTTCTTCTAAAAACAAATCTGTTTACTGTTTAACGGTTATGTGCCTTTAAAAAGTGACGAGTTTGAGTCATTTGCTTGTGCTTTCTCGCGCGGCATCAGTTGATTTTGACTATAATATTACAACGATGATTACAATGTTAATATATGTTTGGAAGAAATTTGTAAATACAGTACAAAAATTCAAGTTTAAAACATTATTTTCCTTTCCAATGTTTTTTGTTTTATTGAGATTGGTTAATATTTAGTGGGTGAAATATTCGATACAAGTTATGTTGTCTGAGACTACTCAATAAACAAAAGAAAAGTATAATAACCTAAAGGGGGCTGCAACCCCCACAGCCCTAGTTTATTTTTACTAACCAAACCTAAAAATGTTTATGCTTGTGAAAATAATTAACTGATTCTAAATTAATTGCCCTAAGTTGAATGCTAAGATAATGAATATAAATGCATTCAACAACAATCAGGCATGCGTGCCCATACCAATGGGCAGATGAGGGCTACGGCCCCTCCCTAACTCCCAGGGAAAGCAAAATACGTATGTGATTAATTATAGTCAGGTATTTTTCTTTTATGAGAATTATTTAAAAGTCATTATTACGTAGATATGGTTTGGCACTACAGTAAAGACCATGAAAGAATACCGTTGAGGGACGGGCATTTGTACACCGAGACCTTAAACGCTCCAATCGCCTTAGTGCGAAGTTGTCATGTTCTTCCCATACTTCTAACTGAACGCGGCTGACTAAACGCATTTATAATTCTTTAAACTGTGCTCTCAAGCCTCGAGCGGTAAATACCAGGAGTGTTCGAGACTAGTAGTTAAGGCAGCGCTGCATGCCCAATCTATTGGCCACCACGCAACGGTGTTCTTTAGTGGTCTTTAATATAGAATATGTTTTAAATGTTGTGTACCATTTCATTTTACATATACTTACTTTATTTGTTTACAAGATTTCAAACATGAACTGCTGGGTCACTACTTTTTGTGGCCTCTAGGTGCGGTGTAGCTTTGTGTATTCATTGACGGTGTAAAGGTACTGACTCAATGCTGTGTATGTTAATATCTCACTTTAATTTGAACAGCCAAATTCTCTTCCCAAATTTTAAAAGTTTTCTGGGGGAAGTCAAAAAATGTTCCAGGACCCCTTTTTCTGAAGGAGGGGAGGGTACTCCTTAATCCCCATACCTCCGATCTAGCCTCCCCCTAGAAAATATCATATGGGCGACCTTCACCTATAACCACACCTAGAACCTAGAATTATTTTGCTAAGCTTTTGATTCAAATCAGCTTTTTCATCTGTTATAGGAGAGTGAACCTCCCAATTTTGACTAATATATTCAACCATTAAAATCAATATTTTGCAAAATCCTTTCTTAGAGCACTTCTACATAATTGTATGAAGGTACCCTGAAAGTGTTAATTCTCTAGCCTTCATAGTTTTGGTTGTTGGTTGATTATGAATCAGTTAGGTCTTCTTTTATTTATACAGATTACTTCAAGTTATGCAATTATTATTAGGCTACAGTATCCAAAGTTGCATAACTTTTATCTCACACAGAAAAAAATTATTTATAATTTGCAACTTGAGAAATTGTAAATTTATAGTAATAGAAATATGTATTGACACATTTATGTTAAAAAAAAACATTCTTGGTTGAAGTAAATGAGTATTTTTTATGGATTAATCGTTCCTTACCTTTCAAGGGCGCACATTTAAGAAGTAACTTTCAAGGGATTAAGAAGTAACTTCCCACCAAAAGAGGTCGGGGGAAATTTTTGACCTAACCCAGAAAAATTTCAAAATTTTGGAAACCTATTTGGCTGTTCAGGTGAAATATTAACCCACACACAGTCTGTAAAAGCTACACCCCACCTTGAGGACGCACCAAGTAGTGACCCAGCAGCTTATGCTTGAACTCTTATAAAAAATAAAATAAGTATATGTAAAATGAAATGTACAAAACATTTAAAACATATTCTAGTGCTAAACCACTTCTTTGTAATACAGACTTTTATAATTCTCTTAAAATGTACATATTTTTCTCTCCCTGGGAGCTAGAGGGCCATGGCTCCCATATGGGAGCCCATGAGAAAGTATAGGGGATAAGAATATGAGTTGAAGATAGCCCTAGTGAGACGGGAAAACTCTTATCTTAACATGAATAAAACTGCTGACTGGTGTTCTGCCTACAGTGCTAATTCATTAAACAAATTAATTTAAGTTAATTCGTTAACATGAATAACTATTATTTATTTTCAAAAAGGCTTTTAAAAGACATTCGGGCGAGGGTTTTTGCTTATGATTAACAAAAAAATATACCTGTTGTAGAAATAATAAAAATGTGTATGTGTAAGTAGCCTATAGATATTAAGAGCGTATATCTAATTTGTTAAAGTTTTATCAAAATAGAGTCAATAGATTTTGAGTAAAAATTCATAAGCGCTTAGGTTTGCAAATTATAAGTTTTTAAGTATTTAGCAAAATTAAATTATAACTATGTACTAATGAGCTAAAAAACTACAAAACTTAATGAGATTCTGATCAATAAATATTTATATTATAAATAAATATAAAATGGAATTAGGCAAAACAAAATTTATAACAAAAAATGATATTGATATAACTTCTAAAAACATTATGTAAACTTATTGCGAAGTAGCATCCTGTGGAATTGCTTTTATCGGCTGCTACAAACACTAATGATAAATCGTATGTTGTACTGGGCAACAAGTTTCCAACTTGACAAGTTGTAGCAAAATGTAAATGTTGCACGTCTAGAACTCTGGCATGCATCATGATTCCTGTGTTGCCTCAGTGAATTATCCCTTAATTCGCTGCATCCTACAACTATAGTCCATAAACAGGTATAAACTTTGTTTACCTTAATTTAAGGAAACTTATGTGCAGGAATGTTTAGTGCAAAGAGTAAAGTATTTATTTTATTCAGATATGTTAGAAATATACAATTCATTGTTATATAAATATATTTAAATACATTTTGTTATAATTACACATAAAATACATTTCATTTACAATATTATTAATGTATCAATACAAAATTAACTTGACAAAATAATATTAATTTTATCTAGGAAAACGTTTTGTTTCTATTACCTAAAATAAAAATACTATGTAAAATAAATAGAAGCTGCACTGTGAAATGTATCATAGAAATGCATCATAATAATAGGTCTATTATTTTAGTTGCTTGAAAAGAAAACATAAAAGATTGCAAATCTTTAAATAAATTGATGCTCAAATACAAACTTCTATGGTAATGATCAGACTTTAAGAGTGTAATTTAGATTTAATACCAAATCACCAATAAATAAAACTGCTATGAAAAAAAACTAAAATCTATGATATTACTAATTAATCAAAATCCTAAATCTAACACTTAATTACGAGTACCTTATCAAAGACAAATTGTCGTAAACATTAATAATACTTACCGGTTATTTATAAAAGTACATAATTCATAAAAAAAATAAATGCCCATGAATAAATAAAGCAGAACATTATTAATAAACCCAAAATATGACCTACGAATTACAAATCATGATAAAATAAAATTTATTCAAACCTAAAATTATGAAATGTGATTTAAATAATCTATTACGTCTTCTATTTGGGCTTTAGTAATTACATGTGGTAATAGATCATATTTTTCACTATTACAAATACATTTTTTATAAAAACATCAAGTTTACATATCTTAAAATTATTTATAATTTATTTGTGTTATCTTACAACTTCAGTAATAGTGTTCTAATCACTAGGCCCCATTATGGTGCACAATGTAAATTCTAGTCCTCATTATGTTATCAACTAACACTATTAATTCTAATACTGGTGGAATATCAAATTTAAATACTACTAAAAAATTAACTGAATTACAGTATAGCAGAGATAACTAAATGGATATTCATATAATCTTATTGGCATTTTATATGTGTACATTTTCTTTAGTACCGGTACTTGATATTTTTTACTGTCATTTAAACATATTTTTTCTTTCTACATTTAATAAATAGAAAGGATCACAACAAGACTGGATCTACAACCCCCAAAACCCTGAAGCTGGCCCTCACGAACTAGTGGCACTAAACTAGGAAGCAATGCAAAATTTCCAGAAGAATTCTTTTTTTTTTTAAACTTATTCTTCCAAAATGTAAAGACAACAGTATTAACTTATTCTTTTGAACAATTTAGATCGAATTATATATATATACAATTCTTGACTTCTAAAAATAGGGGTTCCGGTTGGGGGGTGGGGGTGTGGAAAAATTTTGAAAAATATACTTCTTTATTTTAACTCTTTTCTGACACTTAAAAAGTATATAAACTGTGGAAAATGTTACGTCAGCAATCTCAATTTTGATTGCAATTTCAAATTTCAGCTGAAATCGAGTTTACTTTTTTAAACTTTATGGTAGCCTAGTAGGCCTACATTTATATTTTGGAAAATCTTATCATAGTTCTTGTTCACCAAAAATATTTTACTATGTTTTATTTAGATTCTTGCTGAAATCACGATTTCTTACAAAAAGGTAGTTAACCTGAACACATGTAAATTTGAACGTTGGACGTAGGTACTTAAATATTTAAAAAATGATTAAACCCTAAATAATGTTTTACCTTACAATTTATAAAGGGGACAAGGAGTTTAGGGAAAGACAGGAAGGACAGATGTATATAAAGAGGACACTGGGGTTCACCGGTGAGGCCGGCTGGCCACTCAAGATGGCGGTTACTCGGAGTGACCTTAGCCAGTGCCGCGCGCTATTCTCGTTCCAGTTCGGTTCACTCGCTGCCGGAAAAATATAATAAAAATATCAGAAGTAATAAAAAACCTCTACATAACATATATAGTTAACTAACAAAATCACTCTGTGCAATAAGAGTAGGCTAAACTGAGCAATGAGCCAGCTATAACGCGGCATTTAAAAGCAGTTAAAACGCTTTAAATAATCGACGATTGCTACGTAAGTATTAACGGTAGATGAAAGTGACTTTCATATGAAACAATAAACCCATTTTCAACATATCTCAGAAGATATTTTTTTCTCTGATCAAATAACAAAATTTTCTCTTGTATGTCAAAAATGTAATGTTTGTTTTTTAATTAAATTTGTGTTTCAGAAAAACACTTTCCTCATTCGACCGTGTTAAGTTTTGTACATTTAAAGCACACTGTTGCCTTCAGCAAGGTTTGATCCTTCTAACTGTGAAGTTTAATAATTTTTGAAAGTGTTTAGGGGTATAAATGACGTGATATGTTAAGCGGTGACGATTGCTCAGCGGTCTTGGCCGCTAATGGTGGCCTCACTGCCCATTCAGTATAGGGAATACCACTCAATATAACTTTGACCTCTCTGGGGAAAGATAGTCAACTGGCTATTTAAAGTACAATCCGGAATACGGCTAGACAAAGTACAATCTAGTCACGCACCGAGTTGATCTAGTTTTACAACGCTTCACCCGCCGCAATAGTCTATCGTTCCCCTGCTCTAAAAATTATGTTTTATATTCCCTCCCCTTCCCAATCCGTGTATATATATATATAAATATATATAGAGAGAGAGAGTACAATACGTTTTATACTTTGAGTCCAGAAACGCATGTTTCGTTTCATTAGTAGTGCCATGAAGGGGTCATCTCTTCCTACAAATATTCCAGCGCTGTAGATTCTGCTGAACTATTGTTCTCAATTCTAAAAAGAATAAACAGCTACCTGCGAAGTTAGGTGGGGGAATTTTTTTAACAATCTAAGAACACTGGCTGTCAAATTGTGAAAGGGAAATCGGAAAATAAATTGTTTTGTTAAATCGTTTCCTCAAATTATACCAAGAAAATGGTGTTTCTTTTAACATTACAGAAATTTTATAACTAAATTTGGACAAAAAGTTTATTTATATTTAAATTATAAGGCTTTGACCTGTTCTATACACATATTGTGTTTATTGTTCTCACAGTGAGAATTTATAGATCGAGCCGTAATCACAAGTGTGTATATATTAGATGCTGGAAATATACACACTGCTTCATGATTTTAAACAAGAATCCACCCACATGTTAAACAAACATTGTTTAATCCACTCCAACATCTTATATGACAGCACTACCATGGTGCAAAGAATGGAAGAATAATTAAAAGAAAGATAACGATTAAAAAAATAAATTATCCTGTCTCAATCCGTTCGCTGAAGAGAGGGCACTGACCAAATTATTTCCGATATCCTGTGTTTTTGTAATCTAAGTAACCAGTGTAAGCAACTTTTTGTGTATGTGAATACAAATGTTTTAAATACTAACAACCTCCACATGGAGCAATTTCATCTAGCTCAATATTTCTTTATCTGGATCTGATGATGTGCCCAAGAAGCCTGAAACTGCAGTAATCCAAATACTACTAACATTTGATTAGTGAGACGTACCAGAAAAGGAAATATATATATATATATTTTTTTTATTGTGTATTGTTTTATCTATGTCTTTAAATATAAACAGCTCAGAGTTTAAAATCAATTAGTACAACTAACTATAGTCTTCAGCCATTCCATACACATTAATGTTTGCAATTGTAGAGTAATTTAATTCATATTTGTAAAAGCTATCCACTTACATGTCTCCCCCTTCACTTTATTTTACATTTTGGTTGGATTTTTAAACTCCATACTAATCCAATTTTACAATCTGAAGGTTTTCCATTCATCATCTATATAACTGATTATTGAATAAAATTATTTATATATACAAATTTTAATAAATCATTTAAACCAAATTTATAATAAGTTAACACAATTATTAAACATTATGATAAAATACAACGTATGAAAATTTTAAACAAAACAATAAAAAACACAAAAGAAATTGACATTAAAATTATATATAGTAAGGATTATATGAAAAAAGTCTATTTCTTACAAACTATTTGGCTCCAGCTATGAGTAATTAATGTTAAATGTTTAAAGCTAAATTGTTTTAAGATAAACAAAGTTTGCTGTCTTAACTATGGTGGTCTTCAATCTTAATTTAATATTAATCTACTGTGCATAAGTCTTCATATTTATGTTTTATAGCATTCTTGGGAAAAGTAATTTATCCCTCGGTATAGCTAATAAAACCAATTGTTAAAAATAATATGATTCAAAATTTTATGATTTTAAAAACTTATGAACTACAATTAATTCTATACGTAACATCAAGTACAATGTAGTTTATAAATTTATAACTTTAATAAGTTACTACTCTAATAGGTTGGTTATGTCAATATACATCAATCTGTTAAACTAAAAAGATGTCATAAGAAATGAGGTATCGTATAAAAATAAATAATAAAAAACTAAATTTTAAAATGAAATTAATTGCCAGGCTCTTAACTTTACTTGCAGGTAACTCCACATTCCTCACTGTTCTTCATTTGACTTCTTTCATGTTTATTTCAACAATACAGTAATACTATTTATTGTAATTTCTGCATGTCTCTAAAAATACTCTGTTAAAAACAGACTTTATAGATGTTAAGCTTTCAAACTTAAATCTTTCTTTTGTCAATAAATATAAATAAGTTAATAATGTCCACTGCCTTAACCCTTTGCACGCTGATTATAAAATAGACAATTTCACTATTGTGTGTTATTTAGTTAAAAGAAACAAATATTAAATTGTCTAAAGTTCTATTTGAATTTGAATTCTAAGAGCTATAAGGAAATGAAAAATAAATAAAATATACTTTTTTGAATGTTTTTTTTACATTTTTTACAGATTAAAATGTTTTCTGAGTATTATATAATCCAAACATTCATCAGGGTGCAAAGTTGGATTGGATACACAAGTTTTTCAAAAATAAATGGTCTCTTTTCGAAGACCTTTCTATAAGCAGACAAGGCATCTTGTGCCCCTAGTTTTCTTGGCCATGAAATGCCGTCCTTCTAATTGTTCTTCAGGAGGTCCTTGAGGTTTTCATCCCCGTTTCCTCTTCCTCTGCTGGGCAAAACTCTGCAACAAGGTCCTGTACCAAACTGTCCCTAAATTCTTCATGAGTTTTTGGTTTCTTATTATATTGCTTTTGTATATTTTGATATAGCAAGTAAGAATTTACAATGGCGACTTCCAGCAACCAAAAAAACATTTTTTCTGTACCATTTCATAGTGCGTCGCTACACTGGAATGAGGTTCCAGGATATCCCGTAATACGCGCTAACGCAGTCCCCGTAATGACGCCTGGTTGCTGGTTGACAACCGAAATTCGATCGTAACGAGCAATGTTGTGCAACCAGTAAATCAAGTAGTCAGGCCTACACCAAAATAACATCGCCATGCACTCTTACGGCAGTTTGGCGAACTAGATTACTCAATAATAATAAAAAATTGATTATACGAGATTTCCCGTAATACGCGTGATGCGACATTTTGACCGTACGAGAAATCACGTAATACGCGTGCAAAGGGTTAATTCTAAATTAGGAACATCAATTAATTACACTTTACAACTAATTCAAAACATTCATAATTGAAGGTTTTTTGTCACAATATTAAACAATACACACATATCTCAATAGATTCCAATACAAACTTTCCAAACACTATTTTCTTAAATTCACTCCTATTTATCTTTGTTTTTAGACATTCCTACTTACTAAACACATAGCTTAGTATTTCCCTACCACATCCTTCTTGAACCAGAAAAATAGAGTTCATAGAAGCATGTAAAACACAATAACCACTTTACAACTCCTGTTAAAGACATTAATTTTTAATTTGGAAAACTTAATTTCTAGGATGTCTAATTTAGGACAGTGAAAGTAAATATTCTTTACATTATAATAAGTGCCTGAAAATATCAAATCATTGGGCCAAACCTAGAAATAATTAATACAATGATGAAACCAACGGCATTTGTTGGTGAAAAGTATCATATTATGACATACAGTACCCAAAATATGGTTGGTAGGAAATGTTTTTTTTTTTATCGCTTCCAAATGCAATATTTTTGTGATAATTATTAAAATTCTGACCCTTTAAAAGTTTGTAAAATTATATTCCTTATCTTTATTAATCGTCTCAAAATTATCTTTTGGATCATACCAAAAATGTAACAAAATAACTAATGGAACTATTAATTTTTTTTTTTTTTTTTTGAACCCCCTAAAGTTTAGAATTTATTCCTCAATAGCCTACATGTAAAAGAAAAAGCAATGGATTTGGGCTGGATTCAAACCCGATTTGGTTACTGAACATGTTTTAATGCAAAACTTGAAAACTATTAAAATAGACGCGAGGAAAACAAAATCATCAGCAAACAGTGTGGTTGTTATTGATGCCAAAATGTGTAGATCAGCGCAATGCAAAATGTTGACTTAATATTATTTATTCAATATCCGTACTTTCAAACGGAAATTTCAAATCCATGGATTTATATTATAAGCAAATAAACTAGTATTAGCAGATGAATAGTAGATACTTCGGTCTTTTTATGAAAACTGAGAACGTTTGATTGTCAAAGAGAGTAAGCAGTTTTTTATTAATTAACTTATGATAAATTCCAGTTAATTGAATATATATTTGTTTTCATACTGAAGAGAAAGCAAAAGTATTTAATTAAAAACGTAGTCATTTATTAATGTTGCCATGCTTTGACACAAAGATGAACAATTTTGTTTTTATCAGCAAGCCAGAAACAAAAAGAGCTTTAATTACAAATACAGAATATCAAAAGCTCTGAAAATAAATTTGGTGTCATACTCAGTATATAATTATATTCTCTTTTCATAGCAGATTCTAATAATTTATGACACTACCTCTTAGTTTGAATCGTCAAAGGCCTAACTGCGAAGAAACTTACACACAACGCAAATTTAAGAATCTGTTCTGAAGTTTTGCAAATAGAAAAGGAGGATGTAATAGTTTGCGGTGAAAGAGAGCACTTGTGGGAATTGTGGTGGCCCTGAAGGCAAAATGTTATGTAACCTAGATAAAACATTTTTGTCAGAAAACTGTGAAATTAATTACATTTGTTCAGGTCAAAAAACATCTACCAACATCAGAATCAGCTATTTTATAGTAAATCATTTGTCACATTCATTTTAAATTTTAAACTGCCTTCAATGTTAAATTGTTGAATTTGTTCTCTCTTTTGGATCTCTTCACAAAAAAATCTTTGCCAGTATAACCGTATAAAAATGATTTTGGTAGTTGAATCAGTTCAGGCTTTCAATTAGATAAACTAAAAATAAGAGGGCAGCTAAGGAGGCCTGGAGAAAGTACACCTTAAACTCTAGACCAATTCTACTGGCCAAAAAATTTTGCCATACTTTTGACCTCACTATTTTTAAGGGTAGAAAATTTTTTGATAGAGACTTAGATTTGTTTTCCAAATTTACTGGAATTTGTTTTGTTTTTTGTGAGATTTGTACTACTGCCTTTACATTAACAAATAACATTTCAAAATAAATATAAATTAGCTTTATTGTTTTACTGTATCATAATATTGTATTTCTATGTAAATAATTTTATTAAGTATAATTTCCACAAATCTTAAATATTGCCCTTATGATTCTTTAGTACTCCTTCAATAATTCTTCTGATTTTGTTTGGCACCATTCAAAAGGTAATTTTAATAGGTACAATAATGATAAGAGGTATAATTTCACCAACGGTAAAAGGGAAGTCAGAATTACAATAATTAACACTGAATCTCTCGTATTCGGATGTCATTTAAAAAAATCCAACAATATTTTGGTTTTTTTTGACATATTATTTTTAATACCGTACTTTTCAAAATTGAATGCTGAGGGTTTCAGCTTATTACTAAGTATTTCCAGGTCAAACCTCATGTTCAGGAACCTGCTACTTCTCATGTCTCTATTTAGCATATTATATGAATTACTGTATAATTGTTAACAGAGTATTGTACATGATTTCAATAAAGTGAAATGTCAACTTTAATGTATTCACCCAATTTTTGGTCACACTTTATGAACTGCAGTTTATTCTGGAGGTGGTAAACGTCTTTTCAAAAAATGAACTGCTTTTTGACCCTGTTTAGTTCTTGGACCTGGCTTTGCTTTACCGGACTTCTTAATGCCAACATACCAGCCACACTCTTTGTGTTTGTGAGACAAGTAAGTAAAATAACTGTTGAAATCTGATTCAATAAATACTGTGGATGGTTTTTCAGGATTCGGCTGCAATAAAACAAAAGAAATTTATTTGGTATAGATGTACAAGAATACATTACAGATTATAAATAATATTTCTACAATGTTAGTGCTTTATCTACATCAAATGTAGGGTCTACATTAAATTTATTGAAAAAAGTTATTATTAACATAAATTTTTTAAGGCAAATTAAAATAATACAGTTAAACTTGGTTATAGCATCATCATTCGTTCACATTTCTTTTGTTGACGCTATAACCAAGTTTAACTGTATTATTTTAATTACGTCCAAGTGACGTTATAAAGATGTACCAACAATCGTATTTTTGTTAACTTGAGTGAAAAGACATACAACTATACAGCACTACTATTATTGACAACATTATTCATGACGTTTATTAAAAAGAAAAACTTAACTTTTTTTTTAATGTACAGTAGGGTCCTGGTAATTCGAGCTAATAAGTCACCTACAATTATAAATTAGGAAACATTTTTAAGTGTGTAAAGTTTTAATGAATACAAAATTAGGTTAAACATTTAAATACATGTTCTGTGTACTATTAACAAACATTAGCATTACTGTAATTTAAAAAACACTAAAATTACAGTACAGTAAAACCCCGGTTAACCGAAACTCGGGTTATCCGAAATGCCTCCCAAAATCGGAAATCAAAAAATAACAGTCCTATTGTATGTACAATATTAAATTTGAGTTTTTTTTCAAAATTAGAACCTTTTTCTACAACTTAAAAATCTATTAAAAATTAAGTAGCGGCTTTAAAAAAAAATGTGCCAATGTCAAACTTTGAATTCAGTTTTCTCAAAATTCTAAAAATGTTAGAAGTCCTTCTTTCCTTTGATGTCGGGCCGCCTATTTTCTCCCTCCTCAGGATCAAACCGCGAAATAAACTAACTACATATTTCTTTTCACATGTTTATTTATGCATACAGAGTAACTGAAACTTTATTTTTAACGTTTTACACAAAAAAAGTATGTTGAAAATGTGGGAAAATGTGGGAAAATGTAATCTCAGGATGGTCCCGTCAAAGTCGGTAGAGGGGGGTTCCACTACAGCAATACCACTAACTCTCCCAGCCCTCCTAAGGAACAATTCACACCAACATTGTGTTGACATAAGTTGACTTACATCTACACAATGCAAAGCTCCAAGAAACATTATAACTGTGGGGGGGGGGGGGGCAACCGTCTGATTACAACTAAGTAAATGTCTCGCCAGGTTATAAAATTGAGTGGTTTAACCCGTGCTTTTGTCTTGTCCTAACACTTTCCCAGCATGGTCGTGGGTTTAGTTACACACAACTGACAGTACTTTATTTGTTCAGTGGCATCGCATCTTAATAGGTGACGTTTACTACAGTATAACATATTTACAAAACATTATAATTTAAAAATGTTTATTGAAATTAAAGTAAAATGTTTATGCTAAAACAGAGGTTTATAATAACATAAAATATAACGATTTGACCAGACGACCAGACGTAAACAAAATAACGCTATGTTCAAGTTGATGCATTAGCCGAGGCCGAGTTTGACTATATACATTGTATTAGCATTAAACTCTAGTTTTTAAATAATAAATTCTAGTCAGCAATTTTCTACAGATAAGTATACCAGGAGTATAAATTGAAAATAATTACCTCTCCATAAAGTCTTCCTTTTTTGTTTATTGCCAAGTACAAGTTGGACTTAACTCCTCTGATCCTTAAAAGCCCATAATGATCCACAGAACTAAATTCCACAATTGCTGCAACAATTTTTTTATGTAGGTACAGTCTGAGTTATTGCCTACACAAATCAAACTAATACCTTCTTATTCTTTTGTTAAACTTGTAGAATGAAAGATGTAGTTCAGCATTTTTATACTTAAAAGTATTAGCGCTAGTTTTACACTTAGTATAAAAAAATGTAACTATTTGTATTGTTATTTTGAGTAATGTTATAAAAGAACATAGGTTACCACAAGTTTACAATAAACAAAATCTTATATTTATCTCATTAATTTGTATTACAATGAAATTCTTAATCACAAGGAGTTTTTAAAACAATACAAATTAACTGAACATTGATAACTTTAATCTAAGTAAAAGAAAACCTTAATTAATAAATCAGGTTCTGGCACACAGTAACAAAGCTCAAGTTTTCAGCTATTAATTTATAAATTTTAAAACAACTGTGTACCTTTAAGAATAACTAGGGGAGACCCCTGCGGTCTCCGCATGAAAACCCCGTTGGTGCCTTCTACACACATAATTATGTTATGTTTTATTTATAATAAAGGTGTAGGATTAATAATAACCTCAAAACTAAGATGGTAAATAATGTTAAATGTTCAAATCAAATTATTTCGTATATTTTATAACAGCAGTTATAATAAAGGTTAAAACAACCAGTAAGGCTCAGGTCTACACTTAAATCAAAAACCTAACCAAAAAGTTAGAAATACAAATAATTGTTTCATATTTTGAAATCAGCTGTTAATATTGGTTACTCACTATCAATTACCATATAGCATCAATAAATAGGCCTACTATAAAATTATAATATGTGTTATTTATTTTTAATTATTATATAACCTAGTTTTTTCTTATTTTTAAATTCCATAATGCAAGTTTTTATTGGTTTGTGTGTGTTGAAAGATGTGTTGGTTCAGTCTAGGCCTAACTTAAAATATTATTTTGTAATAAGCTGGACATCCGAATCAACTGTTTTATCTGTCATTTTATTCAATTGGTTGCTATGGTAATGAATGTAAATACATTCAAGAAATAATAAAAACTTAAGTAGTGACAGACTTATGGAAAAGTATTTTATAAAGCGAACGCAGTCCCTGGAACATAGATAGAGCCACGATCGCAGATAATCATTGTAAAAATATTCGACGTAATCACGATTATTGGATCGTTTTAGTGCGTTTATGGACATATTATATTCAGTCGGCTGTTCTGAAACCTTTTCCAATTTGCTGGATTTTGGTTCCATGATGGATGACCGTCATAACCTGTTTACTCTGTTGTTTACAAAACAAATGTTGTTTTGACATTTGATCAGCGCTATTGTTTACACTGAGCTCAAGGGACGAAACTAAAAATGAATAACATAGGATGTCACTACTTAAGGGTTATGCTTACATTGTAGATTGTGTCAATTAATAAAGTAATAATTGCAAGATATAAGACAAAATATTATCTTCTTTTGGGTCAGCCAGAATCGAATTCGGTAAATGCAATATATGTGATACATCGTGGAAAGTTACTGACCACTAATGATTTTCTCTAAGCCAGCAGATTCCTATTGCTACAATTAATTGTCTGTTCTAAGATGCACAATCATGTGTTTTAATAATCAGCTGGTTAGGGAAAATTAAAATGATGATACAATATGTTTAAAAAAATTCTTTTAGTATATTCTAAATGAAATTATTTCAAAAATGTAAGTAAATTGTGCAAATATAGAATGATTGAGCTTTCATTTAAAACAAACCACGTGTAAAACGGTTCAGTGAAAACCTCAAGTGCGCTCTTCAAAAAAGTGCAAAGTTGAAATTTTACCCCAAGTTAAATTGAAACAAGAAAACTTTTAATCTCGTTTTTAATGGTTACTGACCAGATACCAAAATCTAAGGTAAAATGTGCAAATATAGGTGTTTTTCCCTTTCATTTGACACAACTCGTGTGTAAATCTGTCTAGTGGAAGTCTCACACATTCTTCCGGAAGATTTTTATTTTGCGTTTTAATATATTATAGGATAACAATACACTAATTTTCACGCACATACATTTAATAATCAAACATGTTTCAACGAAAAAGTCATCATCCTCAGTGATACATTAGCTACAACTAACAACTTATAATTCAAGTATTATATAATCAGATACTCACTTGTCAAGCTCAAAGTTTATTAATAAATGTGTACCTAATTAGCTTGCTACACTTCCATTTATTATTACACTATAGTTTAGCATTATAATTCTTAAAATTTATTACAGATAGTGCCAGGTAGCGTGAAGCGTCACTTGAGCATGCGGTCTGTAACATCTTACCCTATCCTACTCGACTGTGAGTCTTCAGTACAGTCACCACCAAAAAGTATTCAGTTGCTGTCTAGCCACGGTACGGTTGCTGTCGCTCTGAACGCTTTTTAGCCCAGTCAATAAAAACGTTTTTTGTCGCAACTAATTAGAGGAAAGCTGAATTTTTTATATGTGATAGACTCTTATGAGACATGTATTTTCTCAAAAGTCCCCTCCTCTCCCCCTTGTGCTTCCCCCTCCCCCCCCCCCCCTTGAAGCATAAAAGTGCAGAGTTTCACTAGATTGCTTAAAAGTTCGTTAATACTCATCGTAGCAAATTAATATTTTGTACATTTGTTCCTACATATTAAACATATTTTGTTCTTATAAAGTTTTCGTTAAAGTTAATATTAAGGGAGCTATTAAACAACAAATAAAAAAAAATGGTTTCTCAAAGCATGTAAATTTACTTTATTAACAATATTTTTTAAATTATTTAAAATACACAAAAATGGTTTAAATAAAACTTGTAGTATGTATCTTTAGCTTTAATATGATGTGGATAATTAAAGTAATTAAGATTAAATAATAAGTGCATAATGACAATTAAAGTAATTTTATACTTTTATTGTGGAAATAGAACTACCAAAACTTAGTGATAATTTGATGATGGTGGTTTAACCTCACCGAAACCGGTCATTAAAAATTAAAATAAGGATTGTTTCGACCGAGAAAAACAAGGTAATTAAGTTACAATAATTACATAACTTAAGTTAAATCAGCAATCCTGGTGGCTATACACTTAGTGTTTATATTATTTGTTTTCTAATTTCAAATATTTTTACTTTCACCGTTAATGAATTACCATGCCTATAATATTTAGTAACTGTAAGGTGTCATAATTATACAATCAACACGACAACAGAGCAGACATGAGTTAGGTAGGCAGGCGGCAGACAAACGCGTGGAGCGGTGCTCTGATTGTACTCCGCTGCGAGAGGGGAAATGTGGTGGGAGCCGGCGTATGAGATTTGCATACTCCCCTCTTCGCGCTCCATCCTAATTGGCGCTATCTGTACTATGGCTGTAAGTTTGTCTTCATACCACTGCCACAATTAAAAATGTAAATTGAACAACGAAAGAATCTGGCTATATCTGAAAGATGAACTTACCATCTTCGTGCATGTCATCATCAACACCTTCAACTTTTCCATTTTCTCGTATGACCAAATGGAATCCTGTTCTACAATATAATTGCATTCGAAAACCATAATGTGAAAATGGAAGACCTTCCCGGAAACTACAATCAAATTTGTCTGGTTGCAAGCCACTGCAGGAAGGTTTGGCAGCAAGAATCACACTAAATATTTGTTAAGAAGAAAAATAATATGAAAGTACTTATGTGAAAGATAACAACAACTGTATATAAATGAACATTTTACTTTCATAAATTAACAGTTATGCAAAATTTAATTTCAAATTCTTAGAACTCATTTAGTTAAACTTAACAGTTACTACTATTTTATTAATTTATTTGCTAAATATACATTCGTTTATGCAATTTATACAAAACTGCAATAATTATTTGTGTATCTAGGGTGTAAAGTTGAGTTAAACTTTGCACCCGTGATACACACAACTTTTTCCTACAGTTACATTTTAAATTAGTGTTTTAGTTTTTAAAACGTTCTGTTTTACAGAGGTTAGTTCCATAACAATTAAGAGTTTCAAAACATAGACTACATCAGCTGTTTACTTTGCGTACAGTGAACAAAATCTTGACAAAATCTCCAGCAAGTAAACAGCGAAAGTGTTACTTTACTGCACTCCAGCTGTTTAGCCGTGCGATAAAGTAAAACAAAGAGGTATAATTACTTAACGCTGAGCACATGTAGTTTAGTTTACGAACTGCTGTTAGTGTGGAAAAGCACTTTATTAAACAGCTGGAGGAAAAAGAAATTTAAATAAAAATTGATGTACAAAATCTGGCTTTCTCAGGACTGCAATACTATTGTATGTTATAAAATTCATTAGCCAAACCAAACTGTTTCGGAGGGTTATACATACTGTATACTATAAGCATATACTGTACAGTTTGGTAGTAATGAATATAATGTTAATTTTATATGGATGATTATAATGATACAGAAAGTTTTGATTCAGCACTGATGTGTACATGATAAACTGGGTAAATTACAAATGTATCACTAAAATTTTAGTTAAAAAACAAAACAATTTTGAAAGACTAGATTGAAACCGTTTGTTATAATAAATGGTTTACTATTAATATTTCTGTCAATATTTACTCAACATAGTTGTTGGATTATAAATGAGTCTGAATTCTCTTTCTTAGAGTGGAATCTATTTATGGATGGAAGTCTGTTTCTTAAAATAGTCGCACTGCTTCAGAAATCTTCACAATTTATGGGGAAGGAATCGTTTCCTGGTTAAAACAAAACACGGAAATTAATTCTCAAGTTCGAGTTGTAGGATGATTCTTTACAAAATGATTTCAATAAGGTGATTAGTTATTTTTGGCATAAACAAAATGCAAGAACCATACTTAATACATTTAAACTTGATCAACACGTCATACATGTTATATCATTAGACATTTAAATTTAAATAAATTAACTATATAATTTTTGTTATAATAATTAGTAACTACAATGCGAAAATATAATAAGTTTTAATTGTAATATTATTATATTTTCAAAGATCATTGAATTAGTTTTGATCATTTTCCTTGAAAAAAACATTCTCACAGTAAGAAGCAAACACACACTGTAGACATTTGCTACAAGGGGAAATAATTTTATCAGCCTAGTATATTTTCATTTGTATCATTCTTGTATTGAATGTCAATATAATAAAGAGGATTAGTTCATTAAGCACAATATATCATAATGGGTTAGTAAAAATTTAATATTATTTATATTTATTATTAAATTATTAGTCACCAATATTTAAATATAATATTTTGTTATCATGTATTTTTGTCGCAACTAAATTTGTATTTCATCAGCACAGTACTTGCATGTGTTTTAAAACCTAAGAGTTGACACTGCCAAGCACTCTGCTTAATCCTTGTTTTTAAAGTTAAATCTTATTTAACAATAAAAAACATGCTAATAAAAGTGATTGTACTGGATGGTGGATTGGGCCAACCATTTTTTTCTATGCATCTTCAATGTTAACATTTAGAAGCTATATCAGGACAGTGACACTACAACTTCTAAAATAAGATTTTCCAAATATATTGTAGTTAAAAAGATTATTTACAAAAATCAAAAAATTTGGCAGACACCTTATTTGTATAATCAAATTAATAATAATTTTTTAACTTGTTAAGAAAACAATTTATAAAATGATTAAGATAAAACCCATCTGTGCTGTTTTACTCTCTTTAAACTTTGATCTCAATTACAATTAAAATATGAAATTTAGAACGTAGATTAAGAGCCACCATGATGCTACACACAAAATTTGAGTTATAATAGACCTTTCAAAAGATACATTAGATTGATATTATGAAACACTTCCTATGGAAATTAAGACTTGAAATTTAGCACCATGATATGTATTATTAAACCAAAACAAGAACAATATTACAAGTAAAAATAAATAAAAACTGAAACTTTTCATTCAAAGGACTTATATAAGGCTTGATTCAGGGAGGGGTTTGAATATACTTTGAGCGTACCTATTCTTTTGTAAGATTTATTCATTCACTGATCTTTTGTTATTGGATTTGTTCTTTCTTATTTATTGTATCCAGCCAAATTGAAGTCAATCCTCAATCTGAATACAAATTTAGCTTAATCCTAATAATCTTAATCAATAAATCAATGTAAAGTAAACTATTAAAAAAGAAGTGAGATCCCACAAAAGATTTATGTGAAAAACAATGCTAATTTCCTCTCCAAAAGTTTCAGCCCATAAAAGTATTACGATCAAAAATATGTCCAAGACCTTCGAGTACAAAGAGTACATCAGAGTAGATCTATAATTTAAGGTGTTTCATCTTCTTTCAGGCCACCTTAGCCGGCCTCTTATTCGTTGTCTATCTAATTGGAAGTCTAAACAGATTCTCACTATAGATATCATTTTTAAACGTTTATACTCTTAAAGATTTTCTGAAAGCTGTGTAAACAAAATTTACAAACCACTGAAAAATTCTACAAACACTTCTTTTGAGAGTGGAGTATTCCCAGAGATGTTAACCACTGTTAAAAAAAGGGGAGTCCCAACTTATAAACAACTACAGTCCCATTATTTTAAATTTTTTAGCAACATTATAAAACAATTATTTTAACCAGACTAACCAAATTTTTGAAAAAATCTCAGTTCGTTTTTTATTTCCAACATAGTTTTAGGGAAGTAAATCAACAATAGATGCTGTTTATTATTCAAGCAGTGGTCAATAGAAAACATGTTCTCAGCACCTTTATTGATCTTAGTAATGAATTTGTGTTAATTTTCAAGTATTTTTTTTAGATTAGAAATTTTTTTAAATCTTATTAACTTATGTATGACAAACAGGATTCAGCATGTTGATGTGGCTGGAGCTTTGTCTATTGGTATGACTTTTTAATTTGGAGCCCACAGGAGATTTCATGAACCAGTTATACGAGGTTTGATCAAAAAATATGGTGAATGAATTTTTATAGCAGCAACTGATGACGCTACATCCATTTAATCTAATATGTCCGAAAGCCTGATCTGTTGAGACTGGCAGTGTCAAGTATGAACACGTTCTGATTTGTCAGTCAGCTTCCAGAGCTGCTAGAGTGAGGTCGTGTTTACCGTGTCTGTTGTGCATCATGGTTTTCGAATAACGCATTATCATAAAATTTTACTTCAAGTTGCAAAAGAGTGCCAAAGAAGCTCATGAAATGTTAAAATCAGAGTACCGGTATGGCATTAATGTTTTAAGTCTGAAGGCTGTTTACAAGTGGTATGAACAATTTAAAAGCGGAAATAAGTCAGTTGAAGACAAGGAACGGTGAGAATGATCTTCAACCTCAAAACCATATGAGAATGTATAAAAAGTAGCCAAACTTGTTCGTTCTTAAAGGCGAATGACTATTTGAGAGCTTACCGAAGAATTTAACATCTCATACGGGTCCATGCAAAGAATTTTAACCAATAGTTTGCAAATGAGACAAGTGAGTACAAAATTTGTTCCCAGACTTTTGACTGATGAGAAGCAAAATCGTGTCACAGTTTCCACGGAATCGAAGGATTGTCTTGATGAAATCTTAAAATAAATTAAGACTAAGAAAAATTAATTGTTTTTTAGAATTGACTTAAGTTACAAAGTGATAATCCTAACATGTTTTTCCCCAAACCAAATTTTCTTTTTTAATAGACTACCAAAATGTCTACAAGTAATTTATAAAAAAAAAAAAACAAACAAAAGTTTAATTTGTTGCTGAGGGGTGTGTACTATATTTGGTAGATGAGTCATGTTTGTACCTACATTTTATACTTAAGAGTTTGCTAACTTCACTCTGTCCTACTTCTAAGTAAATGTTGAGTGTTTATTTGTCGTGTTTACTATGTTATTATAAAATTGATGTTGAATTATATTTATGTGTTATTTCAACTTTATGGAAATGGACTTATCTTAGTTTTTTACATTTATGTTTTTGTGAGATATATTTATCTGTGATTCTAGCTAGTACCTGCGGCTTCGTTCACAGATGTGATTAAATAAATAAAAGGACTATCGGGTAAATATTGTGCCTCTCACGCAGTTCCATGGCCCAAAAAAGCACAGTGAGTTTCGCCCAAATCAATCTATACTTCCTTTGTAGGCGTACGTAAATTAGCTGTGCATAAATAAACGCTAAAAATCCTGTTTTCCGCCAGTTTGTTACTCGTAACTCCCGAACAAACAAAAAATTACAAATAATGTTTTGAGGTGTATTTAAAATCTATGAGTACATTTCACATTATTGCACACTGTTTTGATATATATTTAACAGTTAGTTAACAATAAGTTACCTTATATGGCCACGTGACTTCTTTCTTCTTTTAATCATAACGAGTTTCAAAGCTTTTGCTTCATTTTCAGAGTGTTTCACTCAATATGAGTTCGTCAATACATTAAAATTACAGTTACAGACACACATAAAACATTTATACAAACACATAAAACAACACGCGACACACACTGTGGGCACTGTTTCACTGCCGTCGGACAACCTAATGAATCTTAACAGTTAAACCAGTGTGTGCAGTAAATTCAAATACAAACGATATTGTCAAAGTGTTAAGCTTTTGATCCAAATCAGTTGTTTTATTTATAATAGTCGACTGTCACGTCTGTTCGCAAAACCTTAATTTTGTCCATAATTTTTACATTTTTTTCAATAGGAACCACAAGTATTTCCGGGATAAAACGTAGCCTAGATTAATCTCTGAAAAGTCGTCTACATGCAAATGAAAGGTTTTATCAAAATTGGTTTAGCCATTCTGGATATGAGCCCAGATAGACAAAAAATAAAAAATGCATGTTTAGTTTTTGGTAATGTGTGAATAACCAAATGAGCTTAGAAAAAAGTATTTATTTCGAAATCACAGACACTTCAATTTTATTTATGTGTATACATAGTACCTGTTAATTACAATTAAATTTTTAATCAGTAAAAGCAATTCATATAAATTATTAACAATACCTTTCTGGGGGCCTTATTGTTTCTCTTTTCTCTCGTCTTGGTCCGTCATCTACTGAATCTTCACTGCTTGATATTGAATCTTCTTTACTGTCCATAGTGTTTTATTTATATAGTTCAAACTTAACAAATTTCTTTTTAACACCTAATTAAGTTTGTACAAGAAGATTAACAAATTCTGTCACTTTTCTGCTAAACAACTTCTAAACTTTTACAGCTGCTGTAAAAAAGCAGAAATAGTTTGGTTATCTGATATTAAGCTTGCCTCTGACACTGAACTGTTTAATTACAAACTCCAGTCATAACAACAATGACAACTTATGTGAGCTGCACTTGACTGACTAACACTCACAGACTGAAAGCAATGAATGAAGCTGTGTGAGTGGGTTGAACATTGGCTAACTTCCAATGTACACTCCTTTGCAAAATGTGTTCTCTCAAGTAATAAAACCACCTGGATATAAAATATTTTTAGGGATGTGTTTAACAATAATAAGATTTTTAATAAAATGATATCTGCAATTTCCAAGTAAAAGTCAACTTAAGAAAATAGAGTCAAGTATAATGTGGTCAAGAATTAAAATCATATGGTTAGCCTATAATCATATAGTAATTGTATTTGTATAGACTATTAAGTGTAAAATGTAGCTGGGTATTTTTGTTAAAGTTTTAATGTTTGGCTAAGAAGTACCTTTTTCTAAAGACAGTACAATAAAACAAAGAGTCAGTTCTTCCTAAAGCATTTTTTTTCATTTCCAAAGAATTATTTGCAAATATTTTTGGTAAATGGCTTGAATAAATATTTAAACAAAACAATAACAGGATGAGGACAGTTATTTTAAAACATATAATCAGTAAAGTAAAAAAGTAGATTTACTTCTTAAAACGTTTTATTTATTCCAGAATAATTGTAATTGTAGGGTTTCACATATCAGTACGACATTTTTTCAAAACCATTGTTGTATAAGTAAGGCAATTTATGAAATAAAAATTTGTAGTTTTGTCCTACACTCTACCGTAACAGGCCAATATTGGCCTCCTACTGCTTGGCTTAAACATGTATGCTTCAACATTTATACACTTAACACAACTCCATTTACTAATTTGTAATATGGATCTACAATCTGTTTATATTTTAGTTATTAAATTATTTCTATACATGGTGAATAAAAAGGTGTGACCACTATTTAATAAGTACAAATGTTATACAAAATTTTAAAAAATTAACCCCAGGATTTTTGTGTCAAAACCAGTAAGCTTATATCAAATTTTGTATTATCATTTGCCAGCTGGTATGGTAGCCAACTAAAAATGTTCTTATAGCAATTTTTAACATAACACATTAATTTAAGACATTTTTTTTTACTTGGTTATTTTCAAAAAGCGTACAACTACACTAAATTCATTAGAATTTTTGTTTTATAAATTATTGATATGATTTTAACAGTAATAGGAACTATTCAGGTATTTATACAGTATTACTTTAAACAGCAGAGGAAATGCACTTGAAATCTTATTATTATTCCAACTGCATCTTAAGTGTAATAAAGCACATTTCCTACTATTGATAGCATCATTGTGCATAATGAACTAAATTTATGTAGAGCAGTCCTTGACATTTTTCTGCAAGTCAATTAATTGCTCATCTTATCTTGAATGCCCTTGTTAAATGTTAGAAAGAACTATCATAAACCTGTATAAACTAAAAAATGGTTAAAGTTCTTTCTCTTTACCTCTAAGTGGACAATACAGTGAATTTAAAAAGTATTTTATATAAATGTATGCAATTGCTTAATTGAAGATTTTAAAGCTGGTGTGCATATCTTATACATACATTTTTATATTGTTTCATAAAGAAAATCTAATCTTTAAATCTCTGCAGCATGTTAAGTAGTAGACTACTATCTCAAACTTCATCAAAGAACAGACCTTAAAATATCAGATTTTCTTTTTACAATATTTCTACTATTAGTATTTGTATACATTTTAAGGATACTTATGTATGTACGTTTTATAGCAAACACTATCACTTATTTTATAAAGTAAATTACCAGCATTTTTACATTCTTTTAGTATAAAATTGAGTGCACGTCCGTCCGTCCGTACATGAGTACCGGTAACATATAACAGCTGATTTCACCCATCAACTGTAACACTTAAACAAACCCAGTATAGATTATATTTTGGGATTATGTTTACAACTTCAATCATTATAATTTCTTACGAAGCTGATTTTTTTAAATATGAGTTATAGTACTAATGTATGCTAAATACTTTATAAGATTTGCTTTGATGTTATAAACTGTACATAAATACGACCTTTTATCATCAAAATATTCGTTTATACAAATTTAAAGAAGTACTCCTCAGGCAACATTTATTTGTACATCTTCGTAAAACATATAAACTTATTCCATTATTAATTTCTTCATTATAATACTGTATTACTTCTAAATCATTTGATCTATCATTATAAAACGGGGGTTTACTATTAAATAAGTAATTTTGATGTTTAAATACCAATACAGGTTCTATTATTTTAGTATTTATTTAAATATAAGGATACTTTTGTATATAAGTTTTATAGTAAACACTATCACTTATTTTATAAAATAAACTATGGTACCAGCATTTTAACATTCTTTTTAATATAAATAAGTAATATTGTTGTTTAAATATCAATAAAGGTTTCTACTATTAGTATTTATTTAAATTTAGAGATACTTTTTTATATAAATTGTATAGTTATAAAATAAATTACCAGCATTTTAACATTCTTTTTAATATAAATAAGTAATATTGTTGTTTAAATACCAATTAATACAGGTTTCTACTATTAGTATTTATTTAAATTTAAGGATACTTTTTTATATAAATTTTATAGTTATAAAATAAACTACCAGCATTTTAACTTTCTTTTTAATATAAATAAGTACCTAATTTTGTTGTTTAAATATCAATACAGGTTTCTACTATTAGTATTTATTTAAATTTAAGGATACTTTTGTATATAAGTTTTATAGTAAACGCTATCACTTATTTTATAAAATAAACTACCAGCATTTTAACATTCTTTTTAATATAAATAAGTAATTTTGTTGTTTAAATACCAATACAGGTTTCTACTATTAGTATTTATTTCAACTTAAGGATACTTTTTTATATAAGTTTTATAGTTATTAAATAAACTACCAGCATTTTAACATTCTTTTTATTATAAATAAGTAATTTTGTTGTTTAAATACCAATACAGGTTTCTATTATAAGTATTTATTTAAATTTAAGGATACTTTTTTAAATAAGTTTTATAATAAACAATTTCACTTATTTTATAAATTAAAAACCAGCAATTTTAACATTTGTCTCTATTTATCAGTTAAAGTGTATTGAGGATGTATTGCTGCTAATAAATAGGAAATCTGTAAATAAGGGCTGTAGATTTGATAATATATACTGTACATGTGCAATTTGAGAAAAACAAATAGCATAATTTAGATCATAATTAAAATTGTATTAAATTACAAGATTACAGGTTTTGTCATCTAAGTGACTGCACATACGAACTATTGTAAATACTTTTAACAGTTAATTCAAGATAAAATATTCTACTCTATATTTACAAATATGTACTTATTTAATATACAATTAAAATTATATATATTTTAATAAATAAAATACATTTTCACTCTAAAGAAATGAAATACAAATCAAACTCACCTTAAATTGTTTATATTTCTGTTGCCAAATGATTAGAGAGCAAATAGGAATGCTTACTCAACTCTCAGGTATTTATTCCAGATAGTAAGAACTAAGTGTTATCTATACTCTGTTCTTAAATTCTAAACTTCTTACAGACTTGGAAGTGAATTTAAACATACAAAATTATATTGATTAAAGATTTAACTTTCTCTTATACAAATTGGGTTACCGGTATGTGAAAACTGAAGTATAAACAACTATTTTAAACCTCACTCCATTACAAAACTGAATGTATTTTAAAACATTTATAGAATTAGATATTTGATCAGTTACGCTTCTTTAATATTAAACTTTGGTTTTGAGGATGAAATTATTACTCATTAGTCACTAGTAAACCCCCAAGAAAAATCCAGCGACCACAGAATAAAAAATAGACTGGGCACCGACTCCGGTGAGTATGCCGGGCGCAGAGTTTGATGTTACCAAAATGGCAGCCGGCCATGAGTCACCCTAGTCTCGAGCGTCAGCGGTCGTTCAGTGCTCATCCACCCGTCTTCACACTGGCTCTGCAACACTTACTATGCACATTTTTCAAGTTTTTCTTTATTTAATAAAAAGAATCACCTTCTTTAAATTATTAATTTATTTGTGAGGAATCACTTGACAAAAGTAGGTAGTCACTTTTTTAGGCCAGTAGACTTTTATTTACCAAGTAACAGAAACACAGAGATAAGGTTGCAGCTTTTTATTTGTACTTGTTATATACTTTGTAATTCGTTATTATGCATTACTTTTTCCTACAATAAAGGGGCTTTATTTATTCATTTCTATACAGATAATGATATAATATTAATTCACTTAAAAATTGTCATGTTATTTAGTTTGCTAAGCCATGTTGATGTTGTCATTGTTCTATACAGTAGAACCTCGATAATTTGAGTCGCAGTAGTTCGAGGGTCCGGGTATTTCGAGCTGTGTTTGCTTTTTTTACTATTTTAAAAGATCGATTGTAGTGCAACTTCAAAATTACTTTGTTACCGCTGCCCCGTTGTACGTTTAAAATGTCAACTAGTCTTTTGAAAGTGGCAAGCAATCGAAGTGGTTGGCTTGTGTTGATGTGTTCACTTGGCGGGCTTGGCGACACACCACCACTCGCAGGTAGGTAATGATTCAACATTGGGTCTCGCCGATGCCGCTTATATCTCATTGTCAGCTCAGACATACAGCTCATACTTTACTGTCATTCCCTCTTGTTATTCTAAAAATAGTTTAATTTCAGTAGTAAACTTTCAGTTTCCACGGAAATACGCGCACTACGCATATCGGTGTTTTGTAACGATATCGATAAGGGAGTGCATTACTGTTTCTGTTAAAAGTTTTTGAAGTTTTAATTTTGATTGCGTTTTTGTAACTATGAGCGGAAAAGCCAAAAGAAAGTTTGTGCCAATTAAAATTTAGAGGCCTTGAAAAGACTAGACAATTGTGAAACCTTGAAGAAACTTGCAGCTGAGTACAGTGTCGGTGAAGTATCTACAGGGGAATGGCGCTGTAATAGATATATAATCAAAACATTTTTTACTATCCAAATGTTCTAATTAAAACATTAAAAATATATTATTCTTTATTTTTATCAAAATCTCCACATATTCCAAGTTTTTTATAGTTCGAGGTATAGTCAGCCCCAATTAGCTCGATTTATCGAGATTCTACTGTACTTCATTTTTCGTTATTATGCTTTACTTTTTCATACTATAAAGAGGTATAGTATTATTTACTGATTTCTATACAGTATAATAACATAATGTTAATACACTTAAATGTAATTTTACATAGTTTGCTAAGCCATGTTGATTATATGGTAAACAATGTTTAAATTTAAAATAAATCATTAGTCTCATACAACATTCTAAATCATTTTACCTTTAATCTTTGGTTAGTTAATGAAAATCACATTTTTTATTACAGGTAACGGGGAAAAACAACTAAATTGTATGTAGCTTTTAGTAATCTAAAGCTATGTGAGTAATTAACAACAAGAGAAAATAAATCGTCTGCCGCGCCATGGGAATTGAGCAAGATTAATAAAGTTCCGTATTAAGTCCTAGCTTTGGTAATTTATTTATACCTTTAAAGATTTTTTATATTGACCTCCCCCTCCCCCAACATTTTTTAAGGTTTGATTTAACCCTACAAGCGCCAAATAACACTATAGTGTCATCTCAGCCCGCCGAGCAAGTGGCAGACAGAACTATTATCTGATTATTATCCGACTATTATCTGGGTGTATCGTCTGATTGTATTGAATATTTCACCCACTGTAAATCATCCAATCTCAATAAAACAAAAACCATTGGCAAGGAAATGTTTTTAAACATTAATTTTTGTATTTACAAATTTGTTCTAAAGCGTTTATTTACATATTATATAATCATCATTTGTAATTGTAGTTCGTTTGATATAAGGAAACCCTGATTTATACTATTCATGGGCTAAAGCTATTAAGTCTTGTCTGTGAAATATGTACCATTGCGCAGATTGTCTTAGCGCATTTAGTCCACCCAATAGAGCAAAAAGAAGGCTAATTTTGTTATTGAATTTGCTAGCAATCGACATCCACAGTAACTTTAAGGGTAGCATAAGGGTATGTAAAATATAAAACTATCAGGCAAGTAGCAATAAATTAGGACTTTCATACAAATTGGTTTCTGATTGGACCATTTTTCAATGAGAAAAGACGGAAAAACGCTTAAAAACTACCGCTTTTTAAAAGTTCATAGCTTTGTTAATTTACAATATTAAGGGCAGATCTTTCATAAAATGATTGTTTATTGTGTCTTCTTCATAATAAATTGTTTATACTGCAATTGTGCAAAAACTATTAATGGGACAAACTTAATGATCAATGAACTTTTGAAAAATAGTAATTTTTAAGCATTTTCCGACTTTTTTCAGTGAGAAATGGCCCGATTGGGTGTTTAAAAAACTATTTAGTAGGTTTTTTAATTCTCTACAAATGTTTTGTTGAAAGTATCGTGATCCTTGCATAATTTTTTACAATGTCAACGAAAAACCCAAAAAGTCCAAATTTATTGTTATTTTTCTTTAAAAAAATGCGCAAAAATTCCTTGCCAGATAGTTTTTGTATTTTATACACCTATGTGCTACCCTTAAAGCCACTAGATCTTGCTTGCAGAAATTCAATAACAAGAAAAAATCTCTATTGGTTGGGCTAATTGTTTTAAGAAGAGCAATTCCGTATGGAACCGTCTGACTTCAATAAGTGAGAGCTTGTGTTACATTGTTTTAAATTTAGTGAAGCAAAGTGGATTTAAGGATGTGTTGTGGAGTTATTGATTTTAGTACCGTTCCTGTTTACTCTACAATAATTTGTGTTTATTTTATTCTTTAACTGCAAGAAACTCTTGCTCTTTCAAGACAATATTTATGGCCTAGAAATGCATTAAAAACTATTTCATATAGTTTATACATATTTTTTAATTTCCCAGACCCGTTGTTGTTAAATTCTCGGTAATGTTGTTTTCGACTTCTTATGACCCCTCCCAAATGAAATCCTGTATCCGCCCCTGGTGTGAATAAATTAACAACTTCCAGTTGCACAATGACCCCATAGAAAAACAGTACCTAAAAAAAGATAATGATAACAGTAACAGCGGGCATATTAAAAAAAATCAACTTCACAAGACATTATAATATTATTGATTGAACTTGTAAACATAACCTCAAAGTATAATCTACACTAGGTTTTGTTTAAATATATTGCAGATGATGGGTGAAATCAGCTGTTTTATTATATTGTTACTCATGTACACGTACATTTTAGCTTTTATAAGAGTTGATTATATAAAGAAGGTAATTTGTTTGATATCAGTGTATACAGTATACTAAAGATTGATTATTTTTAGAGTCCTACCAGGCCAATTTTGAAGTATTCTTCGGGGTTTTTAAATCACTTTTCCAGTAACTTACACATTCTAAAATTGCTCTTCTTTCAGAAAATTAAAAAAATACCAAATTCAATCAGGGAAGATATTAAAGAATAGCTTAGTTTTATACTGACTGTGTTAGCCTTATTTGTATTTGACTGGCAGCTATATAGTTATTACAAATAGTTAAGAAAATCAATACTATAACCTAAATGTTTGATTGAATTAAAATACTTAAAATGTATTGTACCCTATTATAGCACATATTTTTTTGAAAACTTACCACCTCTATTATTTAAAAAATGGAAAGAGATATATAAAATCTGATCTTGGGACAGTTATTCAACGCCATGGGGAACCTTAGAAAACCTATATACAACCTCCTCCCTGTCCCTCTCATGAAAATAGAGGAAAGACTAGAACAGTTGTTGCTATATCAACAACACATTCAACATTGTTTTCTTAGGGACTGTATACCTTCCTTGGCAACTTGCTACCTGTTGTCTGCTGTACACTGGGACTATACTATACATACTACAACCAAATTTTTGACAGTGTTTTTGAAATTTACCTGCATGCCCCCTCCGCCGTCAGTGTACTATATATGCTTGTAGTATTTCGCTGATCAATGATGAAGGTATCGTAAGCAATTTCCTATACACACCATTCACATAACTCTTGTAGTAGTATAACACACTATCGTATAATGCATAATAACCTTGACTGCCTGTAAGCAGTCTTTATTTCTGACACCGACTTTCCATATCTTTTAGCCTCCTACTGACGTAGGCAATACGCCTAAGAGTACCGTCTACTTAATATTGTAATAACACACCCCCAAACCTATTCTGTTTGCATCACCCTCTCTCTCACTATCCTCATTATAATTTGCCAAAACAGGTTGAGAAAATTAAAGCCGCTTTTAATTTCAAAAATGCGTCCATATGTACACGTGAAACACCTTTCCTCCATGCTCTCCTTCCTTGTCAAATATGTTAATGGTCTGGCTATATCACTAATCTGTTATTAAACCATCTATAATATGACGCAGCCCCAAAGAAACTCCTCATGTCCTTGGTTTTTGTAGGCACGGTGAAATCACGAATTGTTACTACGTTCTTTTTCCTTGATTTTATACCATTTGCAGATATTGTATGTCCTAGTTCATGAATAGTGTTGTAAAAAAAAGGCACTTTGAGATTTTTAGCTTAAGCTTTGCAGATTCCAATCGTTTAAACATCTTCTCTAATAACTCTACCTGCTTCTCAAATGTTGCCCCACAAGCCACCAAATCGTCTACATAGTTTACCATTCCGTGATATAATAACCCTGTAAACACCCTGTACATACTTCTCTGAAAGGAACTGCTACTAGTTCATTGGCAAACGCAATTACTCATATAACCCTTTATGCGTTATAAAGCTCGTGTATTTTCTATCTTCTGGCCCGATTGGTTGTTGGAAAAACAGAAGATTAATATACATGAGAAAAATTCTGCAGTCCCTAACGAGTCAAAAATCGTGTCAGCCCTTGCACATCACAAAAGTGGCGGGTATACATACACATCAAAACATCGGGCAAGGACGGCAATAACGAGTGTTGGGGACGTTCTTAACTGGTGCGGCGGAACAGCGACAGACGGAGAGCTACACACGTCGAATGCGACCGAGGAGGGTGTCAACAAAGAAATACACCCAGTATCGTTACTCAAGGACTGGTCCAATATAGAAAGCACAGAATGTTGATTTTATACGTGTACATGTTATAAACAAAATATGTAACTACTCTCAAACGTAAAAATGTAGATATAAATTTAGTCAAACATTGGGACAACGTTTAGGAAGGTTGCATGATGTTAAGCAAGGAAGCGTAAGTTAGTTTTAGTAGATTACTTAGCTTAGGTTAGTGAAGCAATGGTATGGCGAATTGTGTGAGATGTGGATAGAACACAGTACACATTCCAACATACCAAGTAGAGCAATAGACAACAAAACAAGAAAAACTGAGAAGTTATAAATAGGGGGAAGAACAAGAAACAAAGTATTTTGGCCGATAGCGGCGATAGTGAAATAAGGGAGAGAACATGACCGGAAGGAACTGAGCTACTCGGGGACCAAGAAAGATTATAAAAGGTGAAGGTAACCTTGTGAATTCTGGGGAATGAGATAATAATAGTAAATTCTATTCTTTGTGTTATTAAAGTCAAATTGGAGGATATTCAATACTGATTAAGATATATAATTGGGTCTGTAAGAGTAGCCTCTTGAATTCAGTTTTGCTTGTGAGTTGGATATAAAGAACTATTTTAAGAATTAGCCGTATGTTTTAGCATCAATGATACTGTAGTGTTAATTAAATATATAATACTAGCTAACCCGGCAATGCTTCGCTATTGCATAATTATTTTGGTGAAATAAATGTGACATATGTGGTAATTTTGTGTGAATCGTGGGTTCTAAACCATGTCATTTATACCACTTCATAGCTGTACACCATTTACATGTCGTCATAGGACCTAGTTCAACTGTTTTGTCTTTGTGATAATCGGTGTTGCAGTTGTAGTAAACCCTGACATTGATTTTTCAGACCATGGAAGCACCTTCATGTGACATCTTTTAGAACTGTATTTTTGAACGGCAGCCATTTTGACCTGGGGATTTTGTTGACTGTACTTTTTGGAAGCCTCACGATGCACGGCAGGATTTTTTTATTGTATCTTTTGACAGCCTCGCGATTTATGGCGGAATTTTTTGCATTGTGCCTTTTGACAGACTCACTATGTGCTTCAGCACAATTAGTATTAGAAAAATGTTTTTGTCGTTTTTCCCACTTTTCTGGGTGGTTTGAACAATGGAACAATGATCTGACTCAACAGTATCAAATGACAAACACGGTTCTGTCGACGGAGAGTTTAGGAGATCATTGTCTGAAAGCTGCCCAATTTCCCCAATATTATCCTCCGCAATAAAGGAGGGGACGGACGTATCAGGAATAGAAGGTTTAGAGGAATGAGAACATCAAAATGATAAGCCCAACTGATGCACCAGTGCCTTGTGGTCAGTGAGTAGGAAAGTGAAAGTGAGGGAGGGGCGAGGTACAGTTATTTGTGCGAGGTTTCTTGTTTCAAGGCTATATACATTTAAAAAAATCGTTATCAGTCTGTAGGCAACAAAATAAAAAATCCAATTCACCAATATTTTAAACCCTTCCAAAAAATGTTGTTAAACTTATAACCGTACAATATTTTGTTTAATTGGAATAGCTATCTCATAAATAGTATATATTGTTTGAGATTTCACCATGTTTAGACAAATCGTTCATTAGATATGATGATAAATATACAGATCAGGGCAGCAAAATATATAGGTAGATACCCCGATCTGGATTTGCACGGATCGATAGAGAAATCAAAGTTAAATGTATATTAACGAAATAAATATATTATACTATGTATTTTTATGGAGATTTTTAGTAAGTTTGACCCCCCAAACCCCCTAAAATTTCGAATTTTTTTAAACCCTTTCTTAGCGAGCACCTATGTTTTTAGAGGAAGCTACATACCAAATTTCGTTCCAATCCGTTCAGTAGTTTTTGAGATTTTGTGCTGCACATAAAGAAAATATCTGTACCAATGATTTTAATGGTTGTATCTTTTCAAAACCTCTCACACGCTATTGTAATAAAGAGCTAAGAGGGTTGCCCCTTAACACATTCTTTAAGCCCCATAACACTTTCCATGATGTGGGATGTTTCAGTATCTCAAATTTGCAACCCACAACTTATGTGGACATCATAAACCACTGGACAATATGTGATTTAATATAGCTGTAATGCAAAATTTAATATATTTTAAAATACCAAACACAAAATTGTATAGCTTTCATTGAAAAACGTTATTTTGAACACAATAGGGTAACAGTACTAGGAGGGAAGAATATAGACTAGGAAAATATAGCAACATGAATAGGAAATAGTTTAAAAAAATAATGAATGAGGAATTCTTAAATTATTACATAAACGATCTTAAATTTGTAAAGAAATTAGTTTATTTAGGTTACTTAATTACTTAATTAAAAATAAATCACTGTTATATATTTACAAAAGTAATAAAATTTGACATAAGTTATTAACTAACAGGTTTTTAATAAAAGTTTTTAAAAAACTGTAACAACTATTGTTCACTATGGGAGAAGTACCTAACAGAACTAGAAAGTGATGGTGAAAGAGCAATGACAAATAAGTATATCATGTGTGTAAAAGTAGAGTGGCAAAATGAATTAAATGAAACAAAAACAACTTATGTGAACAGATTTTAGTATGTTAATAAAATTAAACAATAATGAATTAAATCATTTAACATAGATTCTGTAAACAAACATAAATATAAAAATAGGAGAATTAAAGCTTGTGCAACTGATGTGTTAGAAAGCAAAATGGAGTCCAAATCCTCCAAAAATCAGTAGCTCAGTTAAATAAATTTGTTAAGTTCTTGTGTGATTCATCACATTAACGTTGCTTCAGTATTTATTCATCATATAGGATTCACCATGATATTTCTTGCATCACTTTTTTTATCATCGCTTTCATTATTAGCTGTTGACGGAGGATCGTCTTGTCCGCGAATAGTGATATTGTGTTTTTCTTTGAATTCATTTATTTCCAGTCCTTTTTTAGACAGCTGCTCATTTAACGATTCAATTAAATTTCCAAGCTGAAGAAGAAAAAAATTTCATTAAAGTTGTTAAAATATTAAAATGTTTATATTTTATACTAAGATGGTCATATAAGTACAGTAAAATGATTACAAATAAATGTTATACAAGATACATATTTCCTATAGGGTGAGACATCTTCTACCATATTTACCTTTTAAATTATCTGAAGAGTAACAGTATATTACTGCTCTGCTTACAAAAATAAAGGATATGAGAACTGAAGGTTATAAAATAATTGCTTATTTATGCCATTTATAAAATGCAATAAAACTGTAAAGTATCCAATTGTTGGATCAAAGTTAACAAACTAAAAACTCAACTTAAAAAAAAAACAGATTTGAGAACTGAAATAGGTTAAATATTTTAATATCTTATTTGAAAATATCTCATACAAACATTATGCAGTTACAGTACATTATTATTTTAATAGTTTGAATCAAGAGAAGACTTTTACTCCAAACTTGACTGAAAACATACGAGGGTAATCCCACATTAATTTCTCCTATTTTTTTTAGAAATACAAAAATTCATTTATTTTCTATAATATAATTACATTAATTTAAAGGTTGAACACATGTATATTTTTCTACATAATCACTTAATCGGTCGATGCATTTTTGTAGATGCTGTGGCAGTTTTTGTATGCCCATGTCACACCCGTTCTCCGCCACGTCCTTGAGAAAGCGTTTAATCTCATCTTTCACTTTGTCGTCGGAGCAGAATCGCCTTCCGCCCAATTAATTGTTCTTTCAACTTAGGGGAAGGTGGTCGTAACTGGGTGCCAAGTCCTGACTATATGATAGATAAGTGATGATGTTCCACTTTGCTATAGTTGCAGGAGAGCGACGGTTAGACGGGCGACATGTAGGCAAGCGTTGTCTTGAAGAATGCTTACGCCCTTGCTCAACATTTCTATTCTCCAATACTGAATTTTCCGTCTAAGTTTTTTCATTGTACACAGCATTTTTTGTGGTCTCAGCAGGCACAAGTCGAATAACATTTTCCCAAAGACAAATCTCAAAAAACAGTTGCAATGACTTTAACGGCAGACTCTGTTTGTTTGAAGAGGAATGTCACCAATCGAGTGATTGTTGTTTGGTCTCAGGTGTGAAGTGGAATGTGAATTTTAATCGGTTCAATGTCTTCTGCGATAAAAAAAACTTTGGCAGTAGCATCCAATGGGAGCTCCACTCTCAATGGTTGCCGAGCCAAAACTGAGTGCCCCAATGAGACATTCACATGCTTATTTTTTATATTTTCAAAAATATCATGAAAATCTGTATCAAATTAACATTTTTGTAAACTTAAATGTAATTCATTTTATGAAAAATATAAGTTACAAGTAGTTAGGGGATGAAAACAAAACCAATTGCAGAAGACCAACTACAATTTTTCTAGGAAGAGTATGAAAGGACTAAATATGTAAAGTGGGTCTCGTCAGATGGTCTAAGGACAACTTCAATATCTGAAGATAGAGTAAAAGCTCCAAAACTTCTAAGAAGTTTTAAAACGAAATCACAAGACGGAACCCATTAAGGCAACTTTAATACTAAAAGAAAATCAAAGCTATAAGGAATATTATGTTTAGCGATTAATAAACTTATTAACATACTATAAGTAAGAATGTATTAGAAATTGTTGAAACATTATTTACTTATTTAAAACTTAGAATAATTATATACCAATCAAATTGAAAAAAAAGTTAATTTCCACTTCATAAATGTTTAGTTTAACACTAGAATGCTCGTGCGAAGTTTAATCTTATTTATCAGGTACTCAAAAGTGAGTACCTTTGGACTTACATTATTTAGCATTGCTAAATGACAGTTTCTTCAACATCTGTAACCCCCAATTAGAATGACGTTTATAAAATGCCAAATTACAACTTGTTTTCTGTAATTCGGAATAAAACTTATTAACTTAAAATTCACAATTTGATTGGTCGCTATGTTGGGTAGGATGAACTTAGAGATCTCTAGTTTGCGCCATTATTCTTATTTTTAAAATACCTTTAAAATGAGGTATCCACTCAATAGGGGTTGCTATTTAAAATTCTTGACTTACCCCCAAACTACCCCATTTTGGGGGTAAGGGTTGAAAATTTTGATACTTCAAAAAAAACTCCTCCTTTGGTTACCGTATATAAACTTTCCCCAAAGCAAATCTGTCTATTTCCATTAATAAAAAAATAATAGGGAGGGGGGGGACTTTTGGGACACATGATATATTTTAAAAACAAGATTTAAAACTATATTATCTGTGATAACTAAAAGGATACGTAATTTACATAAGTGAGTTGCATACAAAATACAGCATATCAGTTTTATTCTTATTTTATAGTTTATAATTTAGGACCATGTTGAAGCATAAGCAAATATTATTGTTGAGGGGAAAAAGAAGTCCTAAAAGTTATAAATATTTCCCAGTGCCAGTACACTTCATTCATTCAAGATCGACAGTTAGTAAACAAATCAAGAAATCAAGTAATTGTCTCATCGAGTATTTTCTTTCCAGATGGTTTTCAGTACATTAAGGAGTCATTTTGTTTGAAAATTGCTATAAGGGTCATTCCGTATGAACTCAACACAGTTTAAATTAAAATTTTACCTGACCATCTCCGATTTCAATGAAATTTGGTGTACTGGTACATCACATGTAGACTAAGAAAAATACCAAATTTCAACTTGATATCCCTATTAGTTTCAAAGTTACGCCTCGTTAAAGTTTTCAAAAAAAGCTCAAAATTGACCCGTTATGGAACCTTTAAGCTGCTATAGCTCCCCTCAGAATCAAACTAGAAAGATGGGAGAGGTGTCATTTTGCAGCATTTTTCAAGCCCTTTCTAAAAATGTATGACACTATAGGGGTCTTAATACAAAATCTTTTAACAATTTCAAAATCAAAAATTAACTTTAAAAATTTTTCAAAATCCGACGCTTTAAAAATTTTGAAAAAATTCTCAAATAATCCTTGTACAGTTGTTAATTGATGGTATAAATTTCATTATGGGATCATAATGGGTTCTTACAGAAAAATGCATTTGAAAAAACGCTTACATTCAAATTTTATCATAGAATGCTGGTGACAGCGAACTAATAATTCTTAATAACATAAAGCTTATATGGTAATTGAAAGTACTTTTGTTTGAATATTTTGTAAAGCAGTTAACTTATATTTGTAAGTAACACACCAAGATAAACTATAAATTTATATACAATAAATAGTTATTTAATGATTGTACGGTACAATATTATTATTCATTTTATAAATAATAAACGATACCAGACACTGGCACGTATACTTTCTCACAAACATATTTAAATTATCAAACAGATTCACTGTGACTTCATAATTGTAGGTGGTGTATTAAAGTAGGAGATTAACTAATAAATATTGTTATTATTATCTAGAGAGAAAACTATTCGATCGATTTCAAACAAATTTACACCAAACACGTCAATTAGGGCTATATAGATGCACGAAAAAAGATTTGGAAAAAATGTGAAAAACAACCCCCTTTATGGCCAAAAAACCCCCAAAAATCAGTTATTATTATTAGATAAACGAGAGTTTTTAGAAAGATGCTGTTTTTTGCATATGGTAGGGTACATTAAGGGCTACAAACAAGTCAAATTTTATCAAAATCGTTAGAGCCGTTTTTTTATAAAAAAATAATAACAGATTTTTTGGGTTTTTTTTGCCAAAAAGGGGGTTGTTTTTCAAAAATGTTCAAAACCGTTTTTCGTGCATCTATACAGGCCTAATTGACATGTCTGCTGCAAATTTGTTTGAAATGGATCGAATAGTTTTTGCTCTAGCTTTGTATACATACATACATACAGACATTTTGTAAAAACCACTTTTTTGGACTCAGGGGGTCCCAAAACGGATATTTACACAAAAATCTCAACATCGATTTTTTTTGCGATCACTATACTTTCTCTATATAGTAGGCCTATAGTGAAAAAGTAAAATGAAATAATTTGGGCAGAAATCTATCTTGTTTTATTGGAAATATATTGCTTGTAAGGAGGTAGAAAAAGGCTGCACAAGTTAGGCCTAATCATTAATTATGTAAGTTTTTTTCTGTTGTGTACATAGACATTATGAATGTGAATTTATTTTGTTTAATATCAATGTAGTGTTTTCAGAAGTTTATTATATATATTAACAATGAAGTGTTTAAATAGTAGCCCAGTTACCAAAAACTTAGTTACCAATAACTTCATGTGTATATTTATCTTAAATTTCTCTTAGCTAAAATTTTTTATTAAAACGGCTCCTTTTCTATTAATAATATATGTCTAAAGCTTTCAAATAATTAAATTTAGCTTTAAAAATGAGGTTGTAAGAATTAAATACCATTGATCAAATTTATAGAGGTAATTCCTTAGTCTTCCATACAAATTTCACATAATCTTTGTTTTAATCTAAGATACTCTTGGCCCTTGTGATACCAATGAGGCGTTACCGTATAGAGGAAATTGTAGTGTAAGCATGTTTTCAAATGCATTTTTCTGTAAGAACCCATTATGATCCCATAATGAAATTTATACCATCAATTAACAACTATACAAGGACTATTTGAGAATTTTTTCAAAATTTTTAAAGCGTCGCATTTTGAAAAATTTTAAATTTAATTTTTGATTTTGAAATTGTTAAAAGATTTTGTATTAAGACCCCTATAGTGTCATACATTTTTAGAAAGGGCTTGAAAAATGCTGCAAAATGACACCTCTCCCATCTTTCTAGTTTGATTCTGAGGGGAGCTATATCACTTTAAAGTTTCTATAACGGGTCGATTTTGAGCGTTTTTTTAAAACTTTAACGAGGCGTAACTGTGAAACTAATAGACATATCAAGTTGAAATTTGGTATATTTCTTAGTCTCTATGGGGTGTACCAGTATACCAAATTTCATTGAAATCTGAGATGGTCAGGTAAAATGACTGTGTTGATTTGACATGGAATCACCCATAACTTAAAATACAAATTTAACTTATTATTTTGTTATTACAAAATTAAATACAAGTGAACAGTTAAATTGGTTTTCCTTACTTGCTGTTGATTATTTCTTAATACTGGTAATACGTCTTTTACAGTTTTTTCACATAAGATGCCACCAATCATTCTAAAACATTTCCTACCTCCATCCAAATCCTTCATTGTCTCTATAACAATTCTAAAATACAAACAAATTATTAGTTTAAGCATATTAATTCAAACTAAATGGAAACAAATAATATTTATGTGGGTCATACAACCTTTTATCAATACATCTAGACTCAAAGCCCTTTTATTAATAAACTAATAAAATTAAGTAGACAGGTTGGATGTAGGCTATCTACTTTATATTGGATTTCTTGACTTTTGGGGACTTTTTAGAGATCTAATTTTCTATTAACAATTATTAAAAATATATACTGGGTTTAGACATCTGTATCTAAAAACTAAAGAAATAGGCGATATAATAGTGTACGACTTACGGCCAGACTCAATTGAGATATCGTTATTATGGCAGAAAAATTTATATGAGAAATATATATAAGTATAATGGCCTCAATTTATTTAACAGATTCGCTTGGAATTAGTCGCAAAAGTTTGTAATACAACACAAAAAGTTAAAATTTTGATTTATCATTTTTTTTAAATCTAATTTAATGTTAAATCTTAAAACGATAGAAAATGTCTTACTTTGGGATTCCCGTGTAGCTGTTATAGTCGAGGTTTTATATTTTATCCTAGCTCAACGGTACATTTTCCAGACTTTCACCAAAGACTTTTTATACATAAAATGGTTTGCTCTTTCTATAGGCCATATTTATTTTTCCATATACGATTTCCTTGTACTGTATTTGTAATTTTTCTATTGAGTTCCGCTTTAATTTTTATATATATTTTAAGCAATAGATTCCAAACTTCTAACGTAAATATTTCATTACTAACTCCGAAACGGGTCAATATTATAATTTTCCTGGTTAGATAAATTAGTTTTACTTCATTTTGATGCAGGAAATGGGTATAGAAAATGTTGGGAAGTATTTTTAAATTAAATATTTTGGTATCAAAATCAGGTTCTTTATGATTTCTTATATTTGTTTTGGTTAGGAATTCAAATGGTTACCGCTAGGTGTCGCCTGTAGTTGAATGAGATTTCAGCAGTATTGTCTCTCTCTCTCTTTTAGTTATTCAATTAAATTCTTTATTTACCTTATAATACAGCATGATATTTTGAATTGTTACAAGTTAAGTGAGGAAGAAAAGAAACTATTTTATTATTTAAATTTCATTAGCACATCCAACCCAAAAAGAGAAAAAAGTTTAAAACATAATTAACATCACTGACATCGGTCATTACAGCATTAACAAACATGGCCATTACATAATGACTAAGGTCTAAATTGCTACATCAGTGCTTAACTGTGTAACATCTCAAAATCAACCATTTTGAATTTGAGAAAAACAAGTTTTTGTTTACAACGGCTAAAAAGAAACTGACTTCCGTATATTTATCAGAAACTTGATACAATATAGTCGATAAGCAAATTCCGAACATCCGAATAATTAAATTTTCCAAATAACAAATTTTGTCTGAACGCCTTTAATTTTAAGAAAGATTTATGTATAACTGCCTCTAAATAACAAAATTTAGACTTCCTAATAAAGAAGTTGAAAGGAGAAAATTTTAGCAATAGAAGGGCTAAAAATATAAAGTTTTGGAAGGATAATGTATATGGTCGCACATTTTTAAAGTGTATGTGTAGTTCGGCTCAACTTTAAGTCGAATTCTGTTTAGGATGATGGGAATTTGAATGGGCCGGGTACTTTCTCCTAAAAAACAACAATACAATTTGGACTTCCAAGAATTTTGACTTCCTTCGACTGACTGTTGGGTTTCCAAAAATTTGTAATGTAACATTTCCTGTAACATTTATAGAGTTCACATGTTTTTTACACACTTACATTCAACATAAAGTATAAAAGAACGTACATGAGTGTTGCGTAAAAATGTAAATTTCACGTTATAATAATTTGTAGTTGTAAATACAGTGGAAACATATTGTACACGGTCCGCAATAATCTTTTAAAAGTTTAAAAAAGTAAAAATAAAGTGTGCAGTGTCTATCTTACTTATTCATTTGATATATTATTTATTCCTGTAATTTACTGTAATTCAGTAATCTCCTAAAATAGTGTATGCTACTAGACGTACTATACATACATAGTAGAGTAATTTGTGCATTTAGGGCTCATTTTTCTTTGTTTAGGGACTAATGTACAAGCATACATTATACATTATACATTATTCATCTTATATCTGTTGAATTTATTCACATGTAATTTGATTTTAAAGGCTGAATACAGCTTACAAGACAAAAAGTTACAACTCGATCCAGTGGCGTAAATAACTCCCCCGCGCTGCGGGGGGCGCGGCAGGTCAAGGGGCGCCACGACCCCGGCATATCGAAAATATATACTTACAGAAATTCAATTCAAAAAATAAAATGTAGGAAACACATTGTCATCAAAATAAATTTTACAATGAACAATATTTCATTAAAATATCTTAATAAAACTGTTCCATAAATAATAACTTAAAACCATGGATCATAAGTCTGAAACTGTAATCATTATGGTTGCGCAATCTGTTTACTAACAGTTAACAATAATGCTTGCTAAACTTTAGTAATTAAGAAACGAACTATTTGCTCCCGCATCAAACAAATATATTTTATTGATGTAAATGTATAACCACCAGGTGATAGGCTAGGCGCATATTGGGACGCGTTTGACGCTGGTCATGCGACGTGGCACAGCGCAAAATTTTGTAAAATACGTAAATGAATGGATTAGCGCATATTGGTAACGCACGCTACGCAGCGCGATTTGTGCCACGACAGATATGTGGCACAGTGGCAGTGACACAGTTTCTCGCACCACGAGGCACACGTCTCACGAGTTCAGAAGGCCTATAATACTCTACTGTCGCTCAAAGGTTTTGGTGCCCAGTTGTGCTTTGTTGTGCATTTTCTATTATGACATTGTTCAGATATTGGCCAAGGAAAAGCTGATAGAGACCTAATTAGTTCAAAAATTTTGAACAAATTAAATTGAATTTATGTGAATAATAAAGTTAAATTTTCAATAAACATTTTTAAAAAAGTAATTTTTTTAATAAAATATTACCATAAATACATATATGTCCACTGAATTGTTTAATAATTTTTTTTTTTTTTTAATGAACTAAAACTGTGTTGTATATGTTTTCTGCATTTTAACATGAAATAATTTTTAATAAAATATTTAGCGTTTGACATTAACCCTGTAAAAATTTAAAAAATAATATGTCTCATTAAAGTCATAAACTAACAAGTGAAAATGTTTAAGGCATGTACATAGGAAGAACATAATATGTATCATCCCGTGCACTTCTGTAAGTTTGGTTTCATCCGGAAGTAGTTAGTAAAAACAGCAATTAATTCTGGTAATTCTTAAGTCATTTTAAATTAGGTTATATCTAATAAACAAAGTTTCATCCGTGAATCATTCATTTTAAACATTCTAAAAATAAAAATAAATTTAATACGCGTGTCTACTGGGCGAGAGTTGGGAGCAACTGTGTTGCATTATGCGTTGTCCAACGCGATACATGTGACAAAGTATAATCACTAGATCCCTGATAATTATCCCCTTCAAAGTATAAGCCCGCCCTCGTGCAATCGACCTTAGGCCTACCCGTTAACTGACAAATATTTTCACACGAAGAAAAAGAAGAAGTTGAATAATTATAACAACTTGCAAGATTTATAAAGTTTGATGATTAAAGCTGCAGTATTTCTTTCCCTTTTAAAGATGATAAATTAGTTTAAAGTTAAAGCTTGCATGTTCTTTTGAGTATGATACTTCATAGCATTGGCATACTTAATTCACTTACAATGCTACCAACAGATAGTTTGGTTATGTAAAGAATGTCCTATACTCTACTTAAATTAATTTACTTTCATTTCAATTTAGAGTACAAATTCTTGTACCTGCGGGGGGCGCCAATCAATGTATTTACGCCACTGACTCGATCTAGGTATTCGAACCCAAAACTTCCGGCTCATTGTTCGAACGCTCAACGTTTCAGCGCCAACTGCTGAATGTAAATAATATATTTACCATATTGATTGGGGGCTGTAACCTCCCAGTAATGATTACTTCCCATTTGCAAATTTTTCATCTGGACAATGAATGTCATTAAATGGATGTTCGAATGTGTATTAAGTAGGACATTGTTGAATAGGCCTAGGCCTACTGTTTTATGACTGTGATTTTTTTTTGTTAAATAAACTGATTTTATATGTAGTTTTAAAATAAATTAAATTGAATGAGTCAACTTTTAGTTTTTACAGTATTGCACTAACGCTTTCACTACAACTTTTCTGTTACTTTTACTTTCTCCACCCTATACGTAGTATATGGAGAAAGTATTGTTTTCGTAAAAATGTTCGAATTTGAATTTTCAGTTGAATGATCTGTTTTGGTGCTCCAAGAACCCCAAAAAATGGTTTAGTGCAATTATCTGTGTTGGTGCTCCCTGAACCCAAAAATATTTTTAATGGAATTTTTTGTTTTGGTGCTCCCTGAACCCCAAAAAGTGTTTTTAGAATGGTGTCTGTCTGTATACATGACCAGAGAGGACACTATTGGTCCGATTTTCATGAAATTTGGTATGTAGGTACTAAACCCTAATATCTCCAGACGTTTTTTTCATTTTTTGGAATTTTTAATTTTTAAGGGTAATTTACCCCTAAAAACCCATAAAAAACGATAAAAATGCAAATTTCTCAAAAACGGCTCTAACGATTTTGATCAAATTTTCAGTATTTATAGTGCTTAAGATGCCAAACAAAATGACACCACCCGCTTTTATCAAAACTTCGGCGTTTTATAATTATGGGGAAATGTTTAAAAATAAACAAGTTTATGTTGTCAATCTAGCATCGCGGCGGCGGCCGCACGGGGTAGCACCATGGTAGCGATCACGGCCAGTAATTCAAAGGTCGCGCGATCGAATCCCGCCTAGGACAATAATTTTTTTATACGATTGACGTAGGTAGAATTTTATTTTTTTGTTTTGTTCTAAAAAGTAATAAATAAAATGATTGAAAACAATATTATTTTGACTACAGTAAGTTGGGAGAAAGTTTGTGTCAGTTAACTGATACCGTTTATTTTAGACAGTAGTCTTTTTCTGAGTAATTGTTTCTTGAGTATAGTGGGTGGTACAAAAGAAAACCGTGCATCTATTTAACCCTTAATTGGTCGCGTCACGGTCTAATCGACCGGGGTTTTCGTATTTTACTTACAAAAACTGAGTGAAGCTTTTAAGATCTTCCACCCCTCCCATACCTTCACACTCTTTCACTACTCAGTTATGTCACCGGCACTTTTCCCGGATGCTTCAGTTGGCAGCTGTACTGCAATCGTTCTACCAACTGGTCTTTTCCACCGTGTGCGACCCTTCACGTTAGTAATATTTGTGTTTCTGTTGTTCAGAACAATATTCTTTATTACTGCCAAGATAAATATAAATGAATAGGAAAGTCTTTTAAACCTTTGAGGTTATAATATGAATATAAATAAAACCTTTTATTATTAATATATATTCTTTATACAAATTTAAAGAAGAGATACCCATTCGTTTAACTTCGGAAACATTCGTACGTCTTCGTATTCTAGTAAGAACAATATTTTTTATAATGCTTATAAAACAACAAAAAATGTAAAAAAATTTATTGAAGTACACTGTAAAACTTGATTTGTGTAACAAAATACATGTTAAATAACATTTTACCCAATAAACTACCTTTTTTATAAATGTTATTTTAATTATTTACTAAACCCGGTGGTATCCACCGTGTGCGACTCCTTACGTAACTATTATTGACGCGACCAATGGAGGGTTAAGTGTGTACAAATCATATTTTAACATTTTAACATTATGAATGGTAATTATTCAAGACAATAAATGCTAACTAAAAAACATTTTTTGGTGAAAATTTTCTTAATTTAAAAAATATAGTATTTTTACTACTAAAGTTACAAATGAATGTGTAGTCATGATATTCATTAAAACAATTTATTGTTCTAAAATTTTGAAATAATTTACGGTAAAGACTCTGTATTATTCTTTCTTCAGTATTGAAATGCTAGGAGGAACCTGATATGATGGCATTGGAAGTATGGTCGCACTGTCCGATGATGGACAAGTGGTATGTTTTGAAACTTTTGATGTTGCAGTTCTTTTGGTATTGAAGTTCTGGATGTTGACAGTGTAGAAGAAAACCCTCATAAGAATGATTTTTATAGATCCATCTTTTTGTTTAATTACTTTGCTATCCAGATTGAAAGACATTATTTCTTTTAGCCATATGAAGTTTTACAAAATACAGTTTTTGGAGATTCCTTTCCGACTTGACGTACGTTGACAATGACCCAAGCTAATTTCTCTCTAGATGTTGATACCTAGAAATTCTTTCAGAAAGAATGTGTAACATTTTTCCAGTTTAACAAACACTGTGTGTTTATTTCCTTAATAACAAAATTATTCCATTCTTCGTTTGAAACTACTATGGCCACTAACTGATTTTGAACATAGGGGAGTTTATCTGGTTGGCTTTTTCAGTTGTTTTTTAATAACAGAATGCATCACATTTTTGTTTTAGTTATGTCCCACTATTAGGTATTTATGTTATATTAGTTATAGAAGTAATATTTAACATACAGCACTCAGGTATATTGATAAATACACAAAATAAGAATTTTGTGAGCTATAATTATCACAAATAAACATAATATTTTTACCACATATATACACTGTGTTTTCCCTTCATGTAGTCAAATTCAAAAGCTATTTCTATAGCTTTGTATTTTGCACACCCTTATTGCCAAATATAACTGTAGCCTAGCTTAAAGATGGCATCAAAAATGGTAAAATTAAATGCTTTTTTATAAAAAGTAGAAACTTTGCCCTTGGGCAGTTGTATGACTGCTTGAAGGTAAAAGCAAGCTACTATGGTGTCCGCTAGGAGTTTGGTTGTTTACTAGATTATGTCCTGTTGCAACATCTCCTTTTCTTTCCTGTGTATTACATTCATTTAATATTTTTTTTTTTCATCATCTAAACTGTTATTGTACATGGCGCAGAATGCATACATATCTTTTTTGGGTTAAAAATCCTATATTAAACTTTTTGTTAAATATTTCTTCACACCTGTATTTTGTTAAGTAAAGTATTTTCTTCTCTATACAGCTAGCCTTATAATATAGTCTGTACATTTCTACTGGATCTAAATCACCATCAATGTACTCTTTTCTTGTGTCTGGCCCTTAGTAGCTATTTGAATACAGCAAATGAATTTATATGGTAAATTTTTTTTTTAATATTATGGATACCCTACATTTTTAGTTGATTTATATGTCTTCCCTTTAGATTCTCATTGTTAAAGCCAGAAGGTGTAATTTTCTTGTTAACTGTTATTAGAAAAATTAGTTCTGTATTTTTGTACGTACTTTCAAAATCATTTACCATCAACTATGAAATGATATATGCTATATTTGCTGATCTATGTGACCTGTCCTTTTTGTAATTATATTTAGGGTTAATTGAACAGCTGACGTGAATTAAGCGAATTTCCAAAATTAAATTTATGTATGTTTTTGGGTTTCAAACAACTATTTGGGAAATTAATCTATTCATGAAGGTGCTGCCAGCATGTACCAAATATACTGCCATCGGTCACCAAGTTAAAGGCCGTGGATTTAATTCTGGTACTTTTACATTATTTTACGTTTTGATTGTTTTTTGGGGAACCAGATGGGCTATAAGGTCGCGTAAAAAAACAAAATATGCAGAATGCCTATTTCGTATGCCTATTTTCTTAAAGAAAACTTCAAACAAATTTAATTTTAGTAGGAAAAATCTCAAAAAATTGTTACTTCCGGTCAAAAATTTGGTCTACTTCCGGTAAATTTTTTTGGCTAACGATCTCGTCCAAACGATTTTGAAAACCAACCTGTGTACTAAATTTGGACTAAATCGGACATAAAATGTGTCCGTTAAGAGTTATGCACAATTATATAGGCCTACATGATACTTCCGGTCAAAAATTTGGACTAGTTCCGGTCAATTTTTTTACCTAACGAACTCGCCCAAGTGACTTCGACAACCAACGTGAGTACCAAATTTGGACCAAATCGGACGTAAAATGCGTCCGTTAGAGTGCGCACACATACATACATAAATATATATGTGTATAAACGCGGCAAATGCCCTTAACCTCACACTACGCCACGTCAAACAACACGCTTCATCAACACCAAATGATGTTATGTTCATGTGGTGATGGCGGAACATTGTATCCTCAAGTCGATTCAGTAGGCTACTCTTTGACAGAAAAAATCACTGACGTTACTTCTTAAAAGTGTGTGTATTGTGTTTAGCAGTGATTAAAAATTATTTTACAAATTGTATAAATGGAGCCGACATAAACTGTAAGTAACCGGCTTTCATTCCTATTTCGTTTCAGGCCATCAAGATTAGGCTCTTTGTATGACTCTATTTAAATATTTTATATAACAATAAATGTGCATTTTTTCACAAACGTCTTTTTAATTTCTCCTGTTTTTCAAGTTTAAAAATCGGTATTTTTTCAGAACTCTGTTTGGAATAGGCAGATTTTCGGATTAGAAGGGTTCGGATAACGGGACTCTACTGTAATAGTCAAATAAATTGCAAAAAAAAGTGGGAAATGTAATGTTTCAGAATAATACTGTGTGGCATTGAATAGGACTATTTTTTACCTGGCAAAAATTAATGGTTATTTCAAAAAGTAAAGTTTTTAGATTTTATAACTTTGCAATGAGAAAGCAAAATATTCATTAATAACAAAGATCCTTTTTACAATAAAATCGTGTTTAAAATACAGAACAGAAATTTTATTTATTTTAGAAGTAGGCATACAGAACAAAAATACAGTATACACACCCTATCGAAATCAGAGCAACCGACAAGTTTTTCCAGGAAAGTTAAATAGTGGTGCCAACCTATACACTCCATTGTATTTTGGAAATCCTCATAGAAATGTATGAACTTATCCCGGTCGCAGTGTTTCGGTTCATAAAACTACATAATATACATACCACATTTAATATTACTATCATGTCAAAATTTAGTAATGTTAATATAGGGCCTAGCCATCAGCCATCAGGTTTTCTTCTAGACAATTTAACATAGCCTATACAGAGTGACAGTTCAACCTCCATAATAAAATTGGTAAAAACACAAAGAAGTTGTTCCATATTTGTATTGAAAGACTAGCGATGTAAAAAAGCAGTGAGATCATTTACACACTCATAATAGTTGAGAATGGTGGAAAAAAGAAAAGATTCTCCTCAAGTTGTTCTTAAACAATGGTAATCGGCAAATGTTGAAACCACTAAAAAAAGTTCATCGGCTGATATTGAGGAAAAACAGTTCCATGAGGAAGATTTATGTTCAGTTAATTTTATTGCAAAAGATCATGAGGGGCGTTTTACTTTATTTTTATAATAAATATGAAAATAAATAGCTTACCAATGAAATATTTGTAACATTTGATGTCAAGCACACCACGCTTATTTGTTTTTTCACAGGTATTAATAGCATATGAGCCTACATTAAGGTTAGAAAAAATTGTAAAGTCATGATTCACTGTTTTTTTTATTTTTATTATTTCTATGTTAACTTTTTTAGTTTTATCAAAATGAAATTATGAAGTGTTCAGGTTTACAAAATGATACCTTCTATTTAGTTTTTAACTTATGTGCCAAATAAATAGCCTACAATGTGTCTAGGCCTACTCTAGCCCATTTATAGTAATAAGCCATAAATTGTTTTATTATCTATATATATATATATATATATATATATATAATCCAATGTATGTCTGTCTGTCTGTCTTCTGTTTGTCCTTTATGCGTTACCAAACCGTCCATCCGATTGCTTTGAAATTTTGCATAGTAACACAGGTTAACCCTGGGACGTTCTTGAACTCCCTAAGGGCTCCGTTCTTTGGGCTTCTAAATTTTCAATGTTAATCAAATAGCAAAACTTATACAGGTTTAACTAAAGACATAAAGTCAAATAGAAAAATATCAGCCGTGAGTTTTGAAGGTAAAAAAATATCGGCTGTGATGCTTTAATTTGTGAAGATATTGTGAAATCAAATCGTGCCATATGATTTTTTAAACATAAAACTATCAGAAAATATTTGTTTACATTTTTTTATTTAATTTCTCTTACAAGACATGTCCACGAAACGAGACGACGAAAACAAATAGTTATTATCAATACTTTTTTAGATTTTCACTAAGTTTCATTAGGGTTTAAGCTTACATTTTATTAGGAACTTTGAAATAACCAAATTCAATGTAGGGTCTAAACAATAATACTTAAGTTCTTTGGTCTTCGTTAACAGTAGTTATGCCACCCAAAAGAAAATCTGTTGGCCGATGCACACCTAAAGCACAAAGGAAAAGGGCTATACGATCTTTAGAAACAGACGAGCAGCGGGAAGCAAGGTTAGAAGCTGTGCGAATACAAACTGCTCAAGCCCGAGCAAATGAAACCAATGAGGAACGAGAAGCAAGAATGGAAGGAGGCAGGTTACAGATAGCTCAAGCTCGCGCAAATGAAAATAATGAGGAAAGAAAAGCGAGAATGGAAGGAGACAGGTTACGGATAGCTCAAGCTCGCGCGAATGAAAATAATGAGGAACGAGAAGCAAGACTAGGAAACAATCGAGAGCGTAATGCTCAAGCTAGAAGGACACTAAACGCTGATTTGTGTCTTGCTGCGTTAAATTATGATGTGGATTATGACTATAGTGCCCATCAAAATGTCATCACTGGAAAAATGGACAATTTATGCACATTTTGCCGAACCTCGAAGTTAAAAAATGAAACATTTTAGGAATGTGCTGCGCAGGTGGAAAAGTAAAATTGCCAGAATTGAACTTACCACCCGAACCATTGTTGACGTTGGTATCTGGATATACTGCTGCAAAGTCGAAGCACTTCTTGACAAACATATGCAAACACAATTCAAGTTTTCAAATGACATCGTTCGGAGCAACAGGTATTATACGAAAAAATTATATGCTAACGTTTAAAGTTCAAGTGTCCTTAACTTTGGTGGTGTAAATTTACCATCGTATAATTTAAAAACAATAACAATAAACATTATTAAATTACATTGAATACCAGCAAAAACCATGCTTGGGTTTAGAACGATGATTTTAGATTTGTCAATGTTGCCACATTGAATATACGTAAAAGTAAAACATTACGTCATATAGTAACCGCAAGATTTTATTCGCCCCCGCGAATGTAGGCAGGTGCATTAGCGGTGGCAAAGCTATATTAACCACACAAATAAAGCAAATTATAGTTGTTACCAATTATAATGTTTTGTACAGCGAAATTGTAATCATATATTAGGCTATATAAATATTTTTTTAAATAGCCTGAAGTTCTAACTTACAGTCTCTAGCCTCAGTATGTTACATATTCATAGGCAAGGGTTTTAATTTCCAAACATAATTTATATAATGTAGGCTATATAAAAAAAAAATAGCCTGAAGGGTTCTAACTTACACTCTTTAGTCTTAGTATGTTTCCAGAGTGTGTAAACATAATACCGTATGTAAGTTTGTAACATTTCTTAGTTTACTAAAAAGGTTTTTATTTTCTAATATTATATAGGAGGCACTGGTAAACTCACTCTACTCTAGTTGCAACCAATCTGGCAACCGCGTAATTAAATGGCTGAACATTCTACATGTTAAATACCATAAGCAATTTTTGGTTTGTTAGCCTAATTTGTTATGTTATATTTGTTTTAGATTGTTTAATTAATTGATTTCCCGGGATCAGTGAAGTGTCTAATTTTGTTATATTTAAAGGTAGAAGTGATATTTAGAGTAATTCTATTAAAACCTGTGGTCAACTGTAATACACTAGAACCAATCATGCTAACTTGTTACAAATATATACAAAATTTATTTCCATATATATTACATTGCCTTATTAAATTAAAATTAAGCTCTTCTTTTCATGTTGAGTTTGATTACATGTTTGGAAAACTTTTAGAATACCTACCACTACAGCATCAGCTGTTTTAGGTTGAAACAGCTTATAAGAGTTTACAAATTGGAAACATACTGCGACTAGACTATGAATTAGTTAAGTTCAGGTTGTTTTTAGTTTGCAACACAGTCCTGATAAAAGCAGAATTAGTATTCTAAAATTTGAACATAGAGTTAACTCCTGCTACTGATAATAGTTCATAACTTGGATAAATGTAGGCCTAGCACATACATAGTCTACACTTATCATTATAATCAATCTGAAACAAAACGCAGGGAGTTTTGTAGCACTACTTACTGTCCTAAAAAAAGGTAGAGATAAACCATATTAGTTGGGTGCTTGGAAATGAGAATCTTAGTACATTCCCTAAATACCAATAATTGAAAATGTGCCAAAAATACCAAACACAGATTCCTTATAGTAAGGTAAAATGTGTTTTATTTGGATCTTAGGAATTATATTAACATTTCTTCTGTCAAAAGTATATTCTTCACCTTAATAACGGGAAAATATGCATATTATAGCCTATGTCCCTATTATAGCCTATGTGCTACCAAAATGTATAATTGAACACTTTTTTTGCAAAGCTAGAGATTGTAAAATTGTTTGGAGCTAACTAGCCAAAAATAGACACAGGAATTTATATCATTGCCTGCCAATACTTACTTTTAAAAATTACAAAACAACCATTCGAATACAATTAATTTCGCAATTGTACCCTATATTTAGTCAAGAGTTAATCATTAACATGCTACAATGACTAACAGCCCTATCTTCCTTAACCTACACATTAGGCCCATATATGAGAAAATATATCTAAGGCACAGTGATAAAACTTACTTGTGCTCATTAAGATCCACTTCCAATTCTGACAATTTCAGTGCTAATTTTCTTTGTTCGGTCCGTAATAATTGAAATTTAGTATACACTTCGATTTCATTTCCAGACTTTGCTTTGGACGACTTCACGTTTTTACTATCAGCCGCCATTTTTAATGTGTAAGAAATGGACAGTGATACCACCTTGCCAGGCTGAAAACATTAGCCTTTCGTTAGGAATCTGAGTGAAGATTAATTTTCCACACAAATCAAATTTAGATTCTATGAACTTTGAATTTGAACTATGGGTGCTTTCGGTATCGGAAGACGGAAACGTAGCAAGGAAACGTACAGCATAAACAAAACAACAAAGATAAAAATACGAAAATTTGAAAGTAAATTCTTATGGGGTTAAAGACACAATCTAAAAAAGGATTTGGTAAATTTTATTTTTAAAGCGTAAACATAGTGAAAATTTGGGGGTTCACTCTCAGCTCTTTACCGATAAAGGCCCATTAAAAACTGATAAAAGAGCTGATTCGTATCGAAACCTTAACAAACCATTTTTATGCCTATACTAAACCATCACGATTCTTGAATACATAACCTTTGACTATGGAATCTAAAAGATACATAATCCATGACATAACTCTTGGTATTATTATCTCTGATACATAACGTCCATTATTACCATAGCAACCAATGTATAATGTACCATAACGTATAATCAGTTAATTATTATTATTCATATTCAACAGATTTTTATGAAGGCAATAAAAATAAAC
>JAGFPH010000696.1:126076-156371 GCA_018207615.1 Philaenus spumarius
ACATTATAATTAGAATAATAAAAAAAACCAGAGGTATTAACCTATAGACTACTATTTAGTCACAGTATGTAGCCTATTTAGTCACAGTATGTTTACTTAGTTGAGTTGCCTAAACTGTTCGTTTCTACACAAAAAAAAGAACAAGAACAATCCGGCAACGCTGGGAGAACAGTGAGAAAAACATGTCAGCAATTTACAATGTAAATTTCCATAACGAACTTTTGATTTGAAAGTTTTTAATGTTGTACGTGTTGAAGATGGTTAAATATTGGTTTCCCAGCATCAGTGAAGTGTATAAAAATACTATATTTATTAAGAAAAAAGTTCAGGTTTGTGTATTTATAGTAGTTTTGATTGACAAGTTAAAGTAAACAAATACCAACTTAAGTTCTATTAACTCATCAAACAGAAATGAAATTAAGCTGGTGCCACTTTTAAATCTGGCATGAAATAAGTTAAAGAATGAAAGGGGGAAAAAATAAAGAAGATTGTGGAAAGAACGTCAAGGTGCACTGAAGGGAGACGAACTTTGGGTAAAAATCTGCCTCCTCCTTAAGCAGAGCCAGAATGTGTGTCCAATTTTTAAGATAGTGTTAACGTATGTGTGCCCAATTTTTTAAGAAATTGCTAATCGTTCATATTCGTCCTGCCAGGATCCACAGCTGCAATTAAAAGCGTCTTCTCGGCCATGAAAAATACAAGGGATCCTGAAAAAAGCCACATGAGGATAGACAAGGTGAAGGCTCTCCTATGTCTGAAATTTAATGAAGTGAACTTGAGAGCTATGATTTTTATGACACAATAAAAGAGGACAAGTCTCTGTTAATAAAAATTCGCTCTAGATTGAGAGAAATATGACTGCTTTGTATAAGAAACCAAGTAGCCTAGCAGTTTTCCAGTGTAGATAATAAATATTAAGGTGCGTAACACACTTGTGCACTGCGCGGTGCGTGCGCCGTTCGTGCGCATTGAATTCGTCATATTCGTATAGGGCGTGCGCGGTGCGCACGCTGCTCGCAGCGATCCAGTTTCTGTCGGTTTTTTTGGCGAACACTTTGATGGTTCGCCGATCATATATTTGGACGGGAGCGTGAAAGGTTTGTCGTTTTCAGTGCGCATGTGATTGTTATTATTCAAGATACCGGGTACTCAGTTATTAAATAAAGATGGATTACGCTGAAGCAAATTTAATTAAATTAATAGATTCATACAGAAACCACTCCATTCTTTGGGATCCTCAAAACAAGTTTCATTTTAATAAATATGAAAGCAGATGCTTGGCGTGAAATGTCAGCAAAGATGGATATTTCGGCAGACCACTGTAAAAAAGAATTACTTTACCCGTCCCTCAAATTTTTGTCGTTAGTAGCCTACGAGGTGTTGGAGCATCACGATCCATCTCCTGTCGGTTTTTTCAACGAACCCTTTGTGTGCTCGCAGATCAGATTTGGACGTGTGTTTGAGAGGTACGTGTGTAGTGTTTCGTGCGCACTGATTGTTGATTGCTTTGTGAGTTATGGAGTGGTCAGAAGAAAAAATAATTAAGTTAATTGATGCCTATCGGAAAAACCCTCTTCTGTGGAATCCAATAATTTCTTATTATCATCAAAATCATTCCTCAGTTGCCTATTAGTTTTAAGAAACCCTTTTGTATATACCCTATATTCAATATTTTATTTCTAGCCTGAATTCAGAAAATAAATTAAATTTCAATAAATAAATGGCCAGCAGATTGTGAATTTTAAAATTCTTTAGTTTAATAAAAATATTTATCACCAATTACCGGTACTTCTTTATTAGCCTATATTTCAAGGTATTCTTTATTTTAATGTATAGCTAGCCTGTACAACGATCTTAAAATTATATTATTTATAACAACCAAGGCTATTTTAACTTCAGGCCTATTTCACATTTGTTTTTTTAAATTAAAACCCAACTTTGAGGCCTATGATTACTACCAGCAATATAGCGAATAGAAAAAGGTACACGTGTATAATTTATTTACACCCCTGTCTTGAATAAAATTGCAGTGCGGAAATAAGTGTCCTGTTTAGAAATGTGAAACCCTACCTTCTGCAGCAGGTTCTCAAAGTCAGAATGATCGCGGGTTTTCTTTGGATCGCTGGAGGTTCGTTGAAATCAAACCTTTCAACGAGCCGCGAACGCACAGCGCGCCCACCGCGCATGTTGCATGGCGCGAGAGTGTATACGCACCTTAATATAGTGTTTCTCTTTTAACTAGGCTACTACAAAATGGCATTTTAGGCTATAGGCTAGTCACTTGTTTAAAAAAAAGTTTTTTCTTTCATTTATAGAGCCTATAGGCCTACATCTAAAATAAAATAAAGTCTAATGTTGTCTAATGTGCTTTAAGAATCAAAAAGATGTTTTATTATTATTAGTATTAATGATTAGAGTTGCAATTGATTATAGAGTAAGAATTAACCCTTAACTGACAACTTATTTTATAGGCCTACATTTAACATATAGAGTTAGTATATTACTAGTAGTAAAAAATAAGCTGAATAGGCCTATGCCTAGTTTCTGGAAAACTTTTCCAGGCTTACCAGGATTGTGATACAATATTACAGCCTACCATAGATTTAGATTAAGAAACTTTATCCACATTATCCTGGGGCTAGAACAAGACAAGGGTTTAATAGTTGAAATGTTTTAGTTTCATAACTGATGACTGACATAAAGTAGGCCTAATAATAATAAAAACAAACCTAGAAGCGGCAATTTAGTCTAAGCTGCTTGTTCAGTAGTGAGATGTGGCCAGATATGTCACCACATGTGACATTGCTCTAATAGGTATTTCTTGTTTTGCACATACATTCGTAATTATTCTTAATTAATAGCCCAGACAACGAATGATTCTAGAAGGAAAGTCAATAAGCGGAAAGACCAACTATGGTACATTGATTGGGGTACCTAGTAGTATAACATACTAAAAGTCCTTGACCCTAGGGGTCGTGGAAGAGGGGGGGAGGGGTGGGTTAGAGGTACCATTTTTTGATTTTTGCCTATATCTCAGTAGGGGTTGGTTATACAAAAAATATATACGTATACAAAATTAAAGCTGACAAAATTCTCTACATTTTATATACCTATAGTAGGCCTATTTTTGATATCTGTAACCGTTAATGAGATATACGCTCGCGAAAATCGGTAATTTTCGAAAAAAAACGTTTCTTAGCATAGGAATACTTTATTATTTGTTCCCCACGCGGTCTACCCTCATGAGCTCTCTCCAGTTCTTATCTCGTTCGTAGAAAGTCAAATTATTGTGTATTTCGCCTCAGTATATTATTTTATTTTATTATTACTATTATGTCGCTATGTCGACGGAAAAATGTTTCGTTTCTCGCTTTAGTTGAGTTAGTTTATATAACGTCATACGCCCGTAGGAAGTCGAATCATTGCGTTTTTCGCCTTTATATTTTATTGTTATTATATCCGGTATATTTTATTAGTATTATATATGGTATATTTTATTGTTATTATTATTATATCACAATGTCGACTCAAACGTATTTTGTTTGTGACGAGAACTTGTACGAAAGTGGTGGGAAAGTGTCCTGTATGAGTGCAAAAGTAATAGCTTCACTGATAAGTGCCACTTTACAAAGAAATGATGGAAAAAGTTCCAACCTTGTAGGTTTGACACCACCCTCAAAGTTCATTCCACATGCAGAAAACATTATACGTGAGCCGAAAGAATTGCAGCATATGTGATGAAACAGGCCCCTGTTTTGAAACAGCCATTGATAAGTCAACAGATTCACAAGTCGTTATCATTGGAGAGGACCCAGACCTCATAGTCCTTCTGATTGTGCTAATCCCCAAAGATCAATACATCATAATTATGAAATCGAGCTGAGGAAAGGTGCCAACCAGTCTGTATTTCCTCCGCTGAGTTACAGGAGCTCAATGCATTATGCTCATCCATTCTTTCACAGGATGTGATACTACAACAGCATCCTTCCTCAAGGGCAAACTTGCATTTGCCAAACTTTTCAAGAAGGGTGCACATGTAGCATATGCTTCTGAAGTCTTTAACAATCTTTCAGACACTCATAAGCAGATTCCAGAGCAGGGCAATAATTGTTTCCTCCGGTGGTACGGTGCCCTGAAGAAACAAATATTGCTACGACACAATCGTCAAGTCTGTGGCGAATGTGCAGCCCGATATCTCATCCCTCCCACCATCCGAGGGTTCAGCCAAACATCATAGTCATCGGTGCTACTTTCAGATACAATGGTGACAACACTATATTACGGCCAGAGGAATGGGGGTGGGAGCATAACGCGATGGAATTCTTAACTACCTCATCCCTATTAGAACCCAAGATACAATAGCCCCAGATGATATTTTGAACCTAATACGCTGCAGTTGCCGGAAGGCCTCAATGGTTTGTTCTACTATATATATATTCAATAAAAATAAAATGTTAGTTCATCACTCTAGACTCTAGGCCTAACCTAACTTTGTTGTGTGTATGTTTAATTTATTTTACCTGCCTTAATGCAGGTACAACATACTCACATAATTTACGTTTTGTGCACATTTTTATGGCACAGTACGTTACGAATGATATAATTTTAATCCTTCAATTTCAGTATCGGCTCACGTTGTTTTCTGCATGTGGAATGAACTTTGAGGGATGTCAAACCTACAAGGTTAGAGCTTTTTCCGTCATTTCTTTGTAAAATGGCATTTATCAGTGAAGCTAGTACTTTTGCACTCACACAGGACACTTTCCCACCACTTTCGTATAAGTTCTCGTCACAAATAAAATATGTTTGCGTCGACATTGCAATATAATAATAATAACAATAAAATATACCGCATATAATACTAATAAAATATACCGGATATAATAATAATAAAATATAAAGGCAAAAAACACAATATTTCGACTTCCTACAGACGTATGACGTTATATAAACTAACTCAACTAAAGCAAGAAACAAAACATTTTTCCGTCGACATAGCGACATAATAGTAATAACAAAATAAAATAATATATTGAGGCGAAATACACAATAATTTGACTTTCTACGAACGAGATAAGAACTGGAGAGAGCTCACGAGGGTAGACCGCATAGGGAACAAATAATAAAGTATTCCTATGCTAAGAAACGTTTTTTTCGAAAATTAACGATTTTCAAGAACGTATATCTCATTAACGGTTACAGATAGCAAAAATACTATAGATATATAAAATGTAGAGAATTTTGTCAGCTTTAATTTTGTATACGTATATATTTTTTGTATAACCAACCCCTACTGAGATTAGGCAAAAAATAAAAAAAATGGTACCTTTAACCCCCCCTCCCCCCTCTTCCGCCAACCCTAGGGTCAAGGACTTTTGGTATGTTATACTACTAGGTACCCCAAACAATGTACCATAGTTGGTCTTTCCGCTTATTGACTTTCCTTCTAGACCCCCCTTTTGGGCATTCGTTGACTAGGCTATAAATCTAAAATAACCTAGCCTTGGTAAAAATATGAATTAATTTAGATTTCTATTTTATTAATTAGTAGGCTAGGCCTAGCTAGAGATGATTATGAACTTAGGGCCTAGGTGTTTAGCTATAACTGAGGTAGGCCTATAACAAACTGGCCTTTCTCTAAATTCATACATATTTTAAAGTCTTCCTGATGAAAATAATACCTTACATTTTTACTGAAAAGCAGAAATATAGTCCTATATAAAGTTACAAGCAAAAGTCAGGTTAACCTTGCAACTGTCAAACTGCTCAAATTGAGCACTCGTGGGGGCGTGGCACTTGAAATATACCAACTTTGACAACTCTACTTGTAATGAATATTTCACCCACTAAAAACCATCCAATCACAATAAAACAAAAACCGTCGGAAAGGAAATGATTTAAACTTTAATTTTTGTATTTACACGTTTTTTCTAAAACATATATTTACATACATAGTCATCGTTTCAGTTTTGAGTTTTCTAAAAGCCAATGTCAGGCAAATGAATCACGCCAAAATGATGCAGAAATTCGAGTTTCTATGTCCCTCAATACAATCCGCCCAGTAGGTTTTCTTAGTTAAACCTATATGTCGTTGGGTTCATGACAATTTCTCCTATCTAAAACTACCATCCAATCAAAAATCGGACAAATAGGTAGGAAGTTATGGAGCATTTTGTAGACCCTTGCAATTGGTCAGTTTTCCAACCAATAAACAGCCTTACGTCATGTATCTGTGTCATCCCAGTCTATTTTTAGAAATATTTTCATATGTCTGTCTAGAGAATGATTTAAGCTAACATTTTGTGTGAACCAAATATGTTTTGTGTCAGCGGTTTGTCTTGGAACATCGTGGGAAAGACATCTTTTTTACGTTCTCAAACAAACAATCAACTTCAAATCTAATGGTTTTCCCCGTGCAACCTCATATCAGAGCTTCGTATACCAAGCATGAATGGGAAGTTTCTTTATTTGTCTTCAATTTTGTTATTAAAATAATTATAAGTCAAACACTTTTATGAAAAGATAATTTACAAGTATACAGTTCAGTTCTTTGATTTATTCTCTACACTTTGTTATATAATAATATTTAATTTTTGGGCAAAGCATATATTAGGAAATTATGTTTCAAACTTGGCATACTTATGATAGCAGTCACAAGATAAGCTAGGTACTACAAAGTAGGAATATAAAAACTGGTGTTTTCAAAATAAGAAATATGACAGGCCTATTTATAAATGTTTTTATACAATTCTTTTTAGAACTAAATTACGAAACTTTTTTATGCTGAAAAAAATTACAAAAAATGTTTAGCCTACTATTTGGTATGTAGGCCTAAAGTTGAACTGTTACCTTTCGTAACTGAACATTTTTTGTTTCTTGAGCTAATAACTTTTACAATTTTACTTTAATAAATTTTTTAATTGCACATATGAATTCTTTGAACCTTTCCCTACAAAAAAGGTATAGAACACTTTTAGATTGGTATACAATTACTATATTTGGTGAATTTTTGAAAATATGCTTGCACACGCACCGAAATAGCTTGGCGTTGAAAAACTTTGCATGAACATTTGTAGGGTTAAAAGAGATGTACATTCTTATACTTAGTAGATAATCAAAACTATAATAACAGCAAACATTCAAACAGCGATCATCATTAGTTTATTAGTGGGTCAGAATTCAACTTGATATCCAACATGTCAGTATTTCAAGTAGGCTACTTAATATTGTCAACCCCCGAACTCAAAATTTTAAAATTTAATTCCAAAAAATGCAAATGATTACATTTTTTTTAAAATACCATGAAATCTTAATGTAAGCTGCGTACAAAATTTCAATTTGGGATCACACCCAAAGCTTGAATTTGTTTTATTAAACACAAACATTTTCAAGATCATAAGTCCAAACTTTTCTTTGAAAGGAGTTATCATTTAGCATATTATTGTTATAAATGTGGATTAAAAACCTAATTTAATCTTGCTTAGACCATTTTTTATTTAACACACATGTGCTGCCCTGTTTGAAAAATATTTATTATTTCTCAGACGGTTCAGCTGCATAGTATAAAAATTTAAAAAACTATCAATATCTGTAATCACAAACATGATTTTTTAATTGAGTCGGAGTGGCATTTTTTTGTAACAGCTCACGACAAAGGAACTTGTGATGGCCTGGGAGAGACTGTCAAACGGCTTGCAGCAAAAGCAAGCTTGCAAAGACCACATAGTGAACAGATAATGACCCTTTCACAACTGTTTCTTTTAAGTCAAGAAAATATACAAACAATTTAATTTGAATATTGCACAAACTTGGATTATTCAGAAAAAAAATCTTTTCTGAAATAACAACTACAAGAAGCTGAAACTATTAAAGGAACGCAACAATTTCACACTTTCGTTCCTCACAGTTCGACTGAATTGAAGTTGAAGATTATTTCCTTATACAGCGACTGAGTCATCACGACTCTTGCATACAAAAGAAGTTGTTGAAGGAGATGAAATTTTGTCAATGGATGAAATTTCAGGTTACATTTCGTGTGAATATGATCGGCGTTGGTGGTTAGCGAGTGTCAAAAGATTTTTGAAGATCTAGAAGTAACATTTTTACATCCTCTGGTCCTGCTCCCTCATTTATTTTCCCATGCAACCCAGACATTTTAAAAGTGAAGATAAAACAAAAATCTTAACTCGATTGAACCTGAACACAGCAACAGGAAGACAGAAATGAAGTACAGATAGGCTAAGTCGTTTGCAACCACATGAATCTTCACCGTCCTTCACATTTCCATCAAAGGCTGATATTTTATTGGTTCCCATTTATATGATGTCCTAGCAAAGATTGATGTTTCAACTGCCACTGGGAGAACTTATCAAAAAAAGATGAACAGAGAATCACTGTCAAGTTTTCAGCAGTTATGAAAACTCTCAACAATTAAAAGGCACATTTTTCAACTAATGTAACTTATGATGATATTGTAAATAAGGTGTGTTTTACTAAAGAGTGTTTTTATCATTGATTAGCTACACAGTAAATCTCCAAATTTCTTAAAAGGCTATCAATTACGTACCGGTAACAGTTTTTTTTAACTAACTAAACTAGATAATTCATTTATTATTGAAGTACTCCACATACTTTTTAAGTTTGGATTGTCACAACCTTCATTCTGGTGTGATAGGCTGCGAAAAAATATAACATAGACATATATATACATATAAGCAACATACATTCTTCAAATTTTTAAAAAGGTAGCTTTTTGAAAGTCACATTTTGAAAAAAAGATTTTTTATGGGGGAAAATGAAGTTTTTACAAAACCTTTTGTGATTTAATTTGACACAAATTTCAAGTCTCTATTTCAATTAGGAGCTGAGAAAATCCAATTCAAAGGTATTGACGTTTATCAAAGTTAGCGGTTTTTTCCAAACTTTGTAATTTTATATCTCAAAATATATTTGACAAAAAGAAAATTGAAATTTTGGAAATAAATAAACTTTCTTTATGGCCTAGAATAAGTGTACAAAATTTCATGAAGCTCTGAAGAGGTCAGGTTGTAAGCTGTGGTGGTCTGATATGAACTAACTCAAACAAAGATGTTATAAATATGCTATACTTAAATGCATGAAAGAAGTCGGGTTAAGTTTGACTAATAGCGTGAAAGCGTGGTGTCGACAAGGAAGAGGTAGCCTTGAGCAATAGTCTATGCTAAAAGCAACTTGAGACGAGTTTTTTTAACTACTTCATAAGTTACAAATTTGTAAATAAACAAAAACATTAGATTAGGAAATTAATATTTTTTTTTTTTGAAAAAAATAGTTGGTGTGGACTACTGTAGTAGTTATAGAAGATGAAATAACTCCAAAACACGCCAACGAACATAATTGTTAAGACAAAACTGAAATAGGGCCAGAAGATTGTACTTGACTTAATTATTTAGATAGATTTTAGCAGATATAACTACTATAATTTCAAATATTTTTTAGACCCTTTCACCTGGTGGTAGGCTATTATACATATTTTCCGAGCATCAGGATTGAACTACCAAGAATGTCACTGGTTCAACCTTGTGTGAGAGCAGCAAATAGAGCACTGCTCTGATTGGTGTTTTGAAGATATTATGTTACCCTCCTTGGACGTATTTATTGCTCTTTACTAAAGTTTTTAGAGCTTCTGTATTTTGTTCATTTCACAGCCTTTACTAAGTAGAATGTTAATTAAATGATTGGATTCTTATAGCATACAGAGGTTGTATTCCTCATGCAGTTCTATAATTTTTACATTTCTGAAATCTTGCCTTATATTATGTTCTGTGAGGATAGGGGGATTTATTTCTATTCATAAATAGAGGTAGACAATTCTGACTATAAATCTAGATACTTTAGTGCATGCCGTTTGAAAACAATTAAAATTGATCATTGATTTGCCTAATAAAGTTAACTTTTTTGTTTAAGGAATAATCGAAGCCAACATAAAGGTGATAATATCATGGCACCATTTCAGACTGCAGTTACTTTATCAGATGATAATAGAAATGGTCAAGAAGTCATAGAAGTTCAAATTCTGCCTCAGGTAAATTCAACTTATCGAGTAAAAATTATACATTTGTATTCATACAAATAGTTTATTAAATTTTTAATATTTCCTTTGTATTTTCTAATTAGTAGAATAATTGTTTTAGACACTTTAGTTTATGATGTACTGAACAAGTGTAGATTTTAGTTAAATTGTTTTTAAAATTTGTGTGTATAACATGACTTTTGTATAGGCTTAAGTAGTTATCTATAACAATAATTATTATATGAGTTACAATTTATATTTTGCAATATAGATTTAGATTTTTGTATTCATCTTGAGACACTTGTTTATAGTGTATAGATCTTTCCAATCTTGTCAACTAAACTATATATAAAATGTTTATTGAGTTTTGTTTAAAAAAACTCAGGATGAAAATTGGGGTGAGAATACTACAGCTGTGACAGGAAACACATCGGAACAGTCTGGCTCAGTAGAAGATGTAAGCTTATGGCCTTCAGACCCAGAAACCGGACTTACTTTTCTCTGCCATCGATACATTGGCTCAGTTTTGACCGTTGTACTCTCTCTTGCTGCTTTTGTTAGTCCATTAGCTATGGTTGTTCTCCCAAAACTGGGTAAGAATTAATGATACTGCATATGGGAAATAAGGGTTTCTAATAAAGACATTTTTTTTAGGAGAAACATTTTTATTGTATTCAAATATTTTTTTGTAGAATTTTAGTTAGGATTGTTTTTATGTATATACATGTTTGTTTGTTTATTTATAGGCATTTTATTGCATATGCTTTCAAGAACTGAACATTTGCTAATTGATGCAAATTGTTAATTATGAAAGTGTTGTGTTCTAAAGAATTATTGAATTTTGGTTGCATTTAATACAAACAACAGATTTTTTACAAATGTATACAATGTCCAAGTTTAAAAATAAGGATGTCTTATTATTATTTAAAAAATCTTTGCCTGGCTTAAAAATGTAAGTATTTGATAGATGTTCATATAATATAAAATATTTATAAGTAGCATAAATAATGTCAGTTTAGAGGTGTTTAGAGTAAGCAGCTGATTATTACACCAACACTTTCTTCTATCAGCTGTCATATTTTTTAAATGGACAAATAGCATTTTGTATATTATTTGTACTTATATATTTTTTTAAATTATTTGTAAATTCAGTATTTTTCTCAAACTTGAGGCTGTACCTTTATTAGATAGGCAGTGACAGATGCACAGTTTTGATGTTATTTTTTTATTAGTAATAATTATTATTATCATTATTTATTTCCACAATTCTTACATAATATTGTTATTACACATTTATGTGAGTTGTCTAGTCTCCTGTATCCAGTAGCGGTGACTAGGAAAAATAAACAAAAAACTGTTGAAAATGTAGAAGGTAATGAAAATACATTAATGCTAGTAGAGCCTAACTAAAACTTTACAGTCTGCAAAATGTTATATTAGAATCCAGTGCTTCATTACTGTGATGTGCAATTACAACATACAACATATATCTCTTATAATTACATACATCCAAATTTGTGATGAAATACTTCCTTTCTGGAAGTATTTCATCACAAAATGTCGATGTTGCAATTATCAGAAAAAAAATTTATAACACTCTATGTGATTGTGGCATTTAATTTAAGTCGTTGATATGATTTATATTATTTGTTCTCATTAACCAATATTTGCGTTTTCGTAAAAAAACACTTAAAAGTTTTACAGGTTTTTTATATCACTAGGTAGATAATTATTTGCTTTTGGTCCTATAAATTTTGAAAAACTTTCCGTGAGGCCTTTGATCTTCTTAAATTTAAATGGATAAAAAGAATGTCTTCGAGATTGTAGGTTAATAAGTGAGGCCGTTCTCATTGTTGCCACTTCTCGTATGAAAAATATTTTAAAAACTGAAATAAAAGTTTCTGGTATTTTGTCTTATCTTGGTATGTCTACGTATATCGAATGTGTTCTCCCCAAGACACTGTGCTATCCAAATAAACACCAAGGTAATAGCCTGGCAAGAGCAGGATCACATTATGTAGGCCCCCTCATAAAACGTCATGGTAAATTAAATTTTCTTAAATCCGAGACCTCTCAATTCATAATTTATATATTTATACTTCTCTATGTTAACAACCATCCCATTGTCACTACACCAATCCCTTAATACAACCAAGACTTGTTTGATATTCTGCTTGTCTCTATTGATATATTGCAAGGCAATTTCATCAGCAAAAGCACCAATACCGCTCTTGAAATTTTACTTTAATAGATAGTTTAGAATATTAAAAAAGAGTTGCACCTAAGATAGATCCCTGGTTGATTCCTATTTTAATTTCTTGCTTATTGCTGAGGCGATTATTCACACGGATTGTTGTATAAAATGTTATAGATAATTAGCAAGCCATCTCACTGCAATGATTCGAACACAGGCAGCCTCTAATTTCATTAGCAAAATATTATGATCTAGAAGATCAAATGCTTTTGAAAAATTTACATTTTTGACAAATCTAGTGGCTTTGTTTCTTATATTAATAGCGGAGTAGTAGTTGGTCATAAAATGAATAACAGCTTCATCCATGTTTCGGCCTTTTGTTAACCCATATTGCCTGATATTAAAAAATGTTGAAAATATTGAAATAATTTGATAACATTATCTTCATAACTTTTTCAATCATTTTGGAAAAAGTGATCGGAGAGCAATAATTGGTTATTTACACATTCAACATTACCTTTCATGCAAATTGGGACCACTATAGTTTTCTTCAGTATTTCCGAAAATATCCCAGTATACAGACTTAGATTTACTATTACATACAAAGGCTATGAAATTGAAAGCTCTATATTGTTTATTAAACTTATAATAAAGTTATCATTACCTATAGATTTTTTATTTGCTAATCTAGAGATTGTATCAGTGATTTCATTCTTATCAGTGGCAGAAACAAAAGATGAATTCAATGTTGAATGCAATTTGAGGTTACTTATTGTACTTAAACTATTTTGTATGAAATTTTTGTGTATATTTATAAAATATTTGTTAGTTCATCAGAAATTTATTTTGACTCGTCGAAGATGGTACTGTCATTTGATTCGATTCTATTAATTTCCCTTTGTTTAATTTAGCCAATTATTCATTTTATGATACACCACTGATTCTCCATCCTTGCCATTAGATGATGACAGTAAGTTAGAGTAATAGATGCATTTAGTTTGGTCGATGTCGGTAGTAAGACGCGATTTGTATTCGTTACGGTATAAAATGTATGTAATTTCTAATCATATGGTCTTAACTTAATTTTACTATATAATTTATTCCTTATCCTAATACGTTTAGTCCAACCTAAGTCATATTACGTTTAACCTAAGTCAGTTATCCAAGGACTTTGTTGTGCTCGATTCAGTGCTTTTGGGATACACGCTTCAGTTGTGTTTTTCACAACTAATTTGCTTAAAATATCTTGAAACTGTCTAGGACATACTTAACATTCTAAAATCGAATAGTCAAAATTGTTTTATTTGTCTTTCAATTTGTTATAATTTAGCTTTAGTTCGGCCTTAGATATTATTAGACTTATCAGCACACTTAGAAACACCTGCACACCTGCATGGAAACAGATGATTTAAGATTGATTATCTGGCGAAACCTAACAAACAATTACAGGATTTACTTGTGAGCGTGACTTTAACACGCTTTATTAAATGGAGATAAGAGTTAAATGTTACTCAGATAAGCATCAGTGTAAAGAGACATTTGATCTATATTCAAATATTGACATCTCCTACTATTGTATTTAGTTATATTGCTAAAATTAGTCCAAAATTTTCAAAAATATTATTCACAGAGAACTCTTGCAATTTAAACAAACTTAACACATTGAAAAAAGTTTCCAACCCTAATTTTTTAGATGAACACATTTTAGAAATTTTTCATTTCGAATGCTATTTTGATTTTTACTTAGCACTTTAAAATATACAGTCCTATTTGCGGGTTTGTCATGTTTCCTAAATCTTAAGTGAATAAACTGCACATACAGAATTAAACATAGATAAATAAAATTGATGTGAAAATAATTATCACTTTATTTAAAATTATCTTGATGAACTTATTATTGTATTTACACCAAAATATCTACATGTTATTATCTGTTGTTAGGTGTCTAAATTTTCACATATCTAAATGAAAAGTTTAATTTTATTAGCAAATTAGTATAAGGCTCTCAAAAAAATAAAAATCGTCTTAAAACTGAAAAAAGATAGTATAGGGTAAAATGTAGAATACTAAAAATCTTTACAAAATCAAAAAGGTATTTAAAATTAATTGAACACTTTTTTAATTTGATCTTGATTTTAATTATTTCATCGCTTTGATTAACATTTGTTACAGGATTTTTTCCACAACTTGCTCCTAGTATGAGTACACATCAACGGCAGCAGCTTCTATCCTGTGGTGCAGAATGTAAAGGTTTATTAGTCTCTTTGGTATTTAAATTAGTTCTTCTAGCAGCTGGAGGTTGGGGTGTATTTCTAAGGAAACCTCGAGCTACGATGCCTCGCATATTTCTATTTCGAGCTGCTGTACTACTGCTTGTCCTAATATGTATTTTTGCATATTGGCTGTTTTTCATCGTACAAATTACAGAAGGTAATCAATTAAACCTAGAATTATTACCTCTTTACTTATATCAAATCTGTTAACGTATTATATTTAAGTAATTGTTTAGGAGTTTGCTTATAATAATGACTTGTAAGTCAATGAAAAGTATCTTCAACATAATTATAACCGGACATTTTTATACAAAATCACTTCATCTTGTTATTTGCATGCACATATATTTATTTAAATACAAACATCCTCTATTGTCAATCATTGCGTGAAGAAAACAATTCAGCCATGAGGAATCAACTACATCAAGAACAGTGGAAGCTGTTAAATGTTATATAAAACTGCCAGTTAATGTTTGAAATATTAATTTTACAAACTTTGTGGGCAAAACTGTCATTCCTACTGATATTCATCATCACAGTCGCATTGTTGATGTATGTATAGTCTATTCGTGGGTGTAATGCCTTTATACATTCATGTCATTATAGTTTCCAGTCCAAAGTATGGATGTTGTTAAGGCTATTGCTAGACTGAGAGTTATGCTATAGGCACGGATGCTATAAAAATTAAATTTGTTGAGAGCAATATTGCCACATCATCACCAACTATAACTAAAATATATTATATCTAATTAAAAAAAATTATTATCCTATTATTTGGAAGCGTACTTAAGTCTGCCCTAACTACTAAATCTGCTGGTCCGACAAAACACAGGCCTATTAATATTCTGCCATCTCAATGAAAATGCCTAGAAAAGATTATGCACCATCAAATACCTACGTACTTGTAAACTAATAAATTACTTAGTCCATTTCCGTCTGGGTTCAGTTCTGGTCATAGCACTACAATAAGCTTGATATGTGGGTCTGAATATATTTACTAGCGAAGGACCAGAGGGAGGCTACTCCGTTAACATTATTTGATTTTTTTTTTAAACTTTTCATTGTGTCAATCATTTTTGTTACGAATAAAACTACAGAGACTTGGGCTCACTCAGTCTCTTTGCATTGCATGAATCAAATCCTATTTGTCCGAGAGAGCAGTTCTCCTCTGTTGGAGAGAGACTGTCCTGTTGGGAGGCACTTACATGTGGAGTACCTCAAGGTTCAGTGTTAAGACCTTTACTGTTTAGCATTTTATATTGACAACATTAGTACTGCATTGTTCATTTCACTTATATGCTTACGACTAACACATTTATTTACATTTAAAAATAGGTGAAGCTGAACTTGCAGTTGTTCACATGAATTGTGATATACTAAATTTTTTTAATTGGGGTGAAAAGATGGTTTAAAATTAAATAGATAAAAAAAACACAATCTTTCATTGTAAGCTATATACCAGACTTCTAAAAACAATAGACGTGGACCACAAACTAAATATTGAAGGCGATGTTCTAGAATATTGTGAGAATGTAAGAAATTTAAAACTGACTACTAATAACAAACTATTTTGCACTGATTACGTTATTCAAACATGAAGAAAGTACTAGCAGAAGATAACATTTTCTTCTTTATCCATTAGGCCATCTCTTGTAAAGTCTTTGATAATGCCATACGTTTCATACTGTGTCACTGTTGTAAAAGATATGACTGTCGGTATGGCGGAAAAATTACAGCACGCTTTAAATTACTGAATGCATAACAAATCTTCAGTGTTGCAGCCTGTTGATTATGGTACTTGCTTCCGGATTATCTAAAACGATAGATAGCTGTACCCAATTCTCTAAATCTTTAAACAAATGTTATTTTTATCATCTTTAAGATTTGGACTAGTTTATGTCCAGGGAGTGATTTATTGTTCTATAGTATGCATAGAGTGAATGAGCCATAAGTTTTTGTATTTTGTAGACTTTATATATTATGTTTGTAACGTGCTGCCTCCTTGCAAGCCGTTTACAAAACAAATTTATTAATAATATTAAAAAAATAAATAAAATGAAATTTTGACAAGTTTTCTCTAAGTTGTATTTATAAATAAAAAAAATATCTTTTTCTACCAATTACTTGTGCTCTCATATCTTCAATATATATAACTTACTATATTTATTAATTATATTTTAATTCAATAAATCATTATTCCCTTAACCACAACAAAAACAATCAAACATAACCCCAAAATTGAAAATACGTTATAGCATCATCAGATCTGTGCTTGTCACAGCTGAAGATTAAATCTTTGTTACATATGATTGATTTAACATCTGTGCGTACAGTTGGCAAACTACGGGGCAACTCGTCTTAGAAGCATGAAATCTGTGTTCTACACACAGAAACCATGCCGCCAAAATCCGTTGCTGCGGCCGCACAACCGACGCCATTTTGTTTCACCTTAACTCTACACTGAATTTATTTTCTTTGTTCGGTTCATATTTACCATGAAGTACTTTACCAGGAAGGAAAAGGACTCAAATCAACGAAACATAATAGTTGGCATTAACATTTACTCCTCCATCTCTAAACTGATCAAATTACACAACAAAATAAATTGACTTGGCAAACCATATTTAAAAAACACAACGCAATCATTCATCCACTCATTCAAAAATCTAAGTTCTAACATACAAGAAATTATATAATATTCACAATATTCATGAATGCAGATCTTTTTTAAGTTACTTATTTTAATGGTTTACTTACATACATTTTTTTTATCAATTTTATAAATTTATAGTGCACTTTTAAACTACGAAACAAAGAATGAATTTAATTTAACACAACATCTTTTCTTTATGCAAAAATCTTTATGGAAATAGTTTTATAGTTTTTTATACTTAGCCTCATTCGACACTGTTCTTTCTTTATCGATGCACTGATCTAATTCACTCCGAAACACTGTTCAGCTTTCTATAAGCTACCATCTCTGGTCGGCCATTTTAGTACATTTTCAAGGCACGCTTGCCCTTGAAATTTACAAACTCGATAACTTCGACTAACTTTGTCCAATTTTCACCGTTTTACATTTTTTCGTGAATACACTGTCTCTACTACTGTTTAACACAACTTAAACCGTATTTCCTACAGAAATACCGCAAACTCCATACTTATGGAAGCATTGCTCTCAACACATCAGAAATAGGTCTGTACTGCTCGACGACTCTTAAGCAAGTGGGACCCACGCTTTACTTGAAGCTGTGATGTAATGCGCACTGACGTCATCTCACGTGATTGATCTCTACCAATCATAGATGTCTTCTTATTTTATCTTGAACTTGTTTTGAGGCTAAATGTCTGTTTTACTCCATTCTGCACCCCGATGTTGAGGCTATTTTCCTATGACGTTATTTCCTTACTTTCGAAACCTATCTAAATTTTTTGTTTCTTATAACTTTATGATTTTTCTTTTTTAACAATTTCTTATGAATTAATTATGATAAAATAAACTTGTCTGCATTCCCCTTTGGATTTCTATGTTAATTATTTTTTATATAAATATGATTTTAATTTAGCCTAATTCATCTAAACTTTGCAATACCCCTCCCTTTACATTACACCCTTTTATGTTATATTAATTCCCTTAAACTCACATATATTACATGTTGTGTTACTTAGTTTTATTGTTTATTCGATTTATAATGTTATTCTTTAATTCGTTCTTAATGTCTTAAATTGATCATTTAAAGTATCTTTTATAAGATTTATATTATTTTATATTTTAAGTTTTTTTATGTTTTAAAATGTATTTTGTATTATTTTTCTATTTGGGGATTAATTGGGAGAAAGGACTAGATGGTCCTAACTTATAGGCCTTGAAATAAAGCTCCTTTTCTTATTGAAATTTATTGGTTTACTAGTGGACCCGGCAATGCTTCGCTATTGCTTTAATTAATTTTAAGGGTAGTTATCAAATTTCATTCTTTTGACTTAAGTTATTGAATTGCAAATGGTGTTTATGTCAACAATTTATATAAACAATTTATATAAACAATATTTTAAACAGCATGGTATGTAAGTAAATAGATATGTAACAACAGATGTTTGAATTGAATTATAATACAGTAAGCATTTTTCGTTGATTTTTGTTTGTGTTGTTTGGCAATCTAACCTAAAAAAGCTGTTTTGGTTTTTGAAGAATAATAACCCGATTATAAATTAGAGAAATTGGTTGCAAATAAAAGTGTTTTGGTTCATTGTAGGCCTAACCTAAAATTATGTTCAATTTTTTATCCATAACAGTTGTTTTATTTATAATAATATGTAACAACCGATGTTTAAATTGAATTATAATATAGTAGGCCTAAGCATGTTTTATTGATTTTTGTTTGTGTTTGCTTTTAATTTGTCAATCTAATCTAAAAAGCTATTGGTTTTGAAGAATAATAAACTGATTATAAATTTGCTAAAGTTGCTATGGTAATGAATGTAAACAAAAATGTGTTACTAAGCATTTTATACCATCAGCTGTTTTTGAGTGCTATGGTCTTGAGTCCATACAAAAGAGGCTGTTTAGTTTTTTTCCAAATTTGAAACTTTTTCGGGAAACTTTTCGAATTTTTCTTTATATAAAAACCTAGTTCAGACTATTACGAACATTTTAAAACAAAAAATTGGTCCAGCAGTTCTCAATTGATGCGATTTCAAAGAAACAGCAATTCATTTTTATTATATAGATTGACAAAAAGAGTTTATTTTGAGGGAGTTTAAATTTTATTAAGGTGATAAAGTAAATCTGTAAATATATTAGGACTTTGATAAATGTGACTTTGTGGTTCCATATTACCAAATATGATTGTAAAAATAAAAATAAATTCTAAAAACTCTTGTGGTTATTATAGTGTAATAGTTGAGATTGTTAGATCAATTCTTTTATACGTAACCTGGAAATAAACATCTTTTGTTACTCTAGACGGTAATAACTGCTGCATTTAAATACAAATTGTTGGGCCAATACAAAATCTTTGACAATAAAACAAAGAAAATGTTCAAAAAATGTAATACCCCTAAAAAAGCAGAAATCTTCTAAGATAAAATTCAGAACATTGAAATGTGAAATAAAACAATTTATTAAGGTCAGATGTGATTTACGAGACATTCTTTACGTTTTAGTGTTAGGATAAAAATAAATAATAATTTCTATTTCTGTACATAGGAGCAAGAGCTTCAGTAACAGGAGAAGAAGCATTGGAATATAGAGCATTGGTTGCATACGCATCTAGCCTTACAGATACTTTGCTTTTCATCCATTACTTGGCTGTGGTTTTGATAGAAATACGACATTTACAACCGACTTACTATATTAAGGTGAATAATAAAATTATTCTAAGTGGAAAGCTTTGTTTAGCTTCTTCAGGCAACATGTATACAAATGTAGTTAACATGTTTCTTTACAACATATTTGAACACAATTTTTATTAACTTTATCAACTACAAGTGTCACATTTAAAATAAGACACTGAGAGAAATTGACGCCAGAATACTAATTGCGCTAATTTTATGAAATACCGAGGTTAACCCTTAACGGGCGGCTAGCGCCTTTATACGCGGCACGACCCATTCTCTAAACGCGGTTAACGCCTTTAGACGCAAAAGCACAAAAACATGCTTAGATGATCCCATAGTTCACGAAACTTAAAATAGAGTACAGATTGATGTTCTTTGAGTATGTTTAGACCAAATAAAAAATATAAGCAGAGTCTGTGACTTCTTATCGCTCTGTGTTCTGTCGCCAAAGCAAATTAATCTACTATCGCTTGTGTTCTGAGCGCGGCTTACGCCTATAGACGCAAACTGTTTCATTCAGCTGTTTGTTGTATTTGTACTGTGAGTTTAATGATATTTATTCCAAAGTTTTACTGAAAATGAATATGAGTGTGACTTTTATGTGTAATATTGATGAAACAACAATCAATTTAGTAAATTTTTATTTTTAGGCAACAAGAATTACTACATTCCTTCTTTATGTTTTTCGATTTCTGTAGCCTATATAAAATGTGTTCTTGTGTGCAATCTCTTTGTAAGATATGTTTATTATTATTTATTTAGTTTTCTTTTTATATGTAAGAATTTAGTACGGTAATTATTTTATTTTTTGACTAGTAAAAGTATTGCTTGTATGTATTTTGTTTTTGAAGAGGCTTATTGTAAATTTTGCAAAGTTTGGTTTTTCTTTTTTAATTTGTAAAAAATATTTTTTTAAAGTTAAAAATTAGTTGGATATTTTTTATGTGTACTATTTAACCCTGAGAATCTAAATTTAAAAAGAACATTGAGAAAATATTATTTTATTATTTTTTTTTTTTTTTTTTGTAAATGAGCGGTAGCCCATGTTTTAGCTTAGCGCTTTAAGGGTTAAGACAGTTTAATATATCACAGTGAATGTCTGCTAAAGAAATCAACGCTTACAATTTGTGTAAATTTTAAGAATTAAAAGTGATAAAGTATTATTTAAAATACAATGACCAATGTCCACGAAAGAATACTATGTCCGAATATTATTTGCGTCAATTTTATAAAACACCGGCATTTAAGCACTATTTAATAAACAAGTACGAATGTCCGCGAAAGAAAACGAGATCCGAAAATAATTTGCTGTAGTTTCTATCACTACTGCCATTAAAACATAATTAAACAAAAAGCATAGGCAAATATCGTGTTTTTGCCAAAAATTATTTCCAAATTACTTGTTTTATCTTTAAGGCCCTATGTATTGTACCCCACAATACTTATGTTATAAATGGAACCGTTGAACTTATGTTTGGGAAATTTGTTGAAGTTCAATCTCAATTAACACATTCACGCTTTTTACATGTAGTCTAGGAGCTCGTTCATGAGACGTGTGCACTTATATGTCCCCTAAGTTTTGTTGCAGGCCTTTGTTAAACAGCTATAGGAGTATTAAAAAAAATTAGTCACATGATCCAGATCATGGTCATTCGGTGGCCATATTTAAAAATGGCCTCCAAATTGCCAGTTTTTTGTTCAAGTATATCTCCGTACCCAGTGGTTAGATTTTAATTTTTTAAAGCTCATTTTACTCCTTTTTTGAAGGCCAACAAATTTTGTGATTACACATTTTTGTTAAATCCAATAGTTATTGAGATACGTTAAGGTTTTTGATATTTGAAGTTCGCAAAGGAATTTAGAAAATACTCATTGCCTTTTTATTGTAGTTAGTATATAACGCAACGTTTAGTTTCTTTGTTACTACAAGCAATGTGTTAAACTTCAAGTGTACCAAGATGAACCAAGTATACACATTGAACCGGGTCAATCCTCAAAAGAAACGTAGAGGTAACTATAAAGACATTAATTTGTGCATTTTATGTAAAAAGTAAAACTTTCTTTGCAATTATGCTCAAGTATAAAAAAACATTAAAAAGGATTCTGAACTCATAGGGGACGATGTGTTGAAAAGCATTGAAGATGAAAAAGCATGAATTATCACATTTTGCTTAGCTATGAGTATTAAATAAAATAGTATCTGAAAACTGCTTGACATTTTAACTTAACTTGGTGAGAAGTTTGGTAGGAGGGAAACATAGCTAAGGCCTTCTTAGCTCTCTTAGGCCGTCAGAATCAGCAATTTCATCGGCTGCATCTTTTTCAACATCTCTTTGATAATTCAAATTGTATTTCCTAATACAGTTCTTGTGACAGTGGACGTCTGCAGCAAAAACATTATTTATATCTTCCAATGTAGCTAACTCGATGAAAAACTGCATCAAGGTAAAATCTTGAGGCTTTCAGTAGTTGCTCTGCTCTAAACTTCTCACAAATACGGTGAAGTTTCGAGTTCCTTTTACTATTAATTGGTTACACACTATAATTTTTTTAAATTGTACACTAGGATCAGCTCTATTTTTCTGTCTCTGTTGTTGGGTGCCAGTATTATTCCCCTCCTTTAAGCTTGATTCTTCAGCATCTTTTACTTGTTTTTGTCCTCGTTTTCCCTTAAATATGTAAGGTCTGTAGCACTATATGTGATAATTTAAGGCTTTTTTCATCTTCAATGTTTTTCAATCCATTGTCCCGTATGAGTTCAGAATCATTTTTAATATTTTTTATACTTTAGCATAATTGCAAAAAACGTTTTACTTTTTAGATAAAATGCACAAATTAATGTCTTTATCGTCATCTCTACGGTCCTAATGAGGATTGACCCGGTTCAATGTGTTTACTTGGTTCACTTGAAGTTTAACACATTGCTTGTACCCCAAAAGCAACTAAATGTTGTGTTATATACTAACTACAGTAAAAAGGCAATAAGTATTTTGTAAATTCCTTCGCGAACTTGAAATATCAAAAACCTTAAAGTATCTCAATAACTACAGTAGAGTTTCGATATTTCGAGTTGAATAGGACCAAGAGTACCTCGGATAGTGATAAACTCGAATTACACGGAATATGTAAAGGTTAAGATAAAACTACTATTTATAGTCCTCGTATCTCCGAAAAAATTAAAGTTTTATTAAATATACACTATTTTGTATTGAACACTGAGGTAAAAAAGTAATTTTATGCACAGTAAAAAATAGAAACTTACTATAGAAATCATAAATAGTTTTTTGTTTAACTACACTGCAACGTATACGAGCTGCGATGTTACGCCAGGGGGATACGGCAGTGCCGGGAAAAGCTTGTTTCGATGTTATTTTTATATATACAGTAGAACTTGGATAATTCGTACGTCTTTAATTAGAAATTACCGTTAATTCGAAGTTTCGGTTCGGTCCCTTGAAATTTATATGATATCAATGTAAAAAAATGATGGATAATTCGAAGTCAACTTCTTTAATTCGAAGTTTTTTTTTCAACAGTAAAAATAAAATATTGTGCTGTGAAAGGGATCGCTGGATAAATAGGTCACTGTCTGGTAGAAAGGGGGCTGGACATAGGGGGCAGGACTTACATGTTTGTACACGTATTGTAATTCTAGACGCGGTACCGGTTTCCAAGATTTTGTCTTCTGAGAATTCTCTAGGTAATGATACTGTAGTTTGTCATTGATGCTCTGCCCAATCTCTGTCTGTTGTTAAATCTCGACAAAACCTTTTGTAAACTGAACAGAACAATCATATTGTTTATTGACACTTGTACTGCGCATAACTCTATCCCACTTATATGAACAACGTTACGGTTATTTTTTACCCCTCCCCGAACAAGACTTTAGTTGTACAGCCAATCTATCAGGGAATTATAAAAAATGTTAAGCATTTATACCGGCGACTTATTGTAAAACGCTCTTGACAGATTCATTGATCGGTACTTTCAAGCAGCAAGAATGTGTCACAATGCATGGTCACATTCAATGCTATTTGTGGCTCGAATTACACGGAACCTCGGATTATTGAGACTCGAATTACCGGGACTCTACTGTATTGGATTTAACAGAAAATGTGTTATCACAAAATTTGTTGGCCTTCAAAAAAGGAGTAAAACGAGCTTTAAAAAATTAAAATCTGACTACTGGGTACAGAGATATACTTGAACGAAAAACTGGCAATTTGACGGCCATTTTTAAATATGGTCACCAAACGACCATGATCTGGACCATGGGACCAATTTTTTAATACTCCTGTTGTAGGTGTTTAACAAAGCCCCCACAACAAAACTTAGGGGACATATAAGTGCAAACGTGACATGAGCTAGCTCCTGCACAAATGGAATATTAGAGTATTAAAAAATGTATTCTGATGTTTCATGCAAAAAGATATAACAAATAAAATATAAACAGATAAGAATTTAGGATAAACATGGCTGCCGACCAATAGGAAACAAGATCTCACTTGGTTGCACTGTATCTATCTAGTCACTTTATTTTGAGTATGTTTAGACCAAATAAAAAATATAAACAATCTCTGTGACATCTTATCGGTCTGTGTTCTGTTGCCAGAGCAAATGAGTCTGGTGTTCTCAGTGCGGCTGATGCCTATCTGTTTCAACCAGCTGTTCCTTGTTTGTTTGTATTGATTTTATGTATTTAGTTTTGACTAATTGTAAATTCTGCTAAGTTTAGTTTGAATTATTATTAATTTATAAAAAATATTTAAACAAAGTTTAAAATAAGTTGAGTAGTTTTTGGGTATACCGTTCTACTTAACCCTAAGAATCTAAATTTAAAAAGAACATTGAGAAAATAAATATACTTTCTTTAACTTTAAATGAGCAGTAGCCCTTATTTTAGCTTGTCGCTTTAAGGGTTAAATATCAACGTGAAAACATAATTTAAAACACAGCGACAAAAGTAAACAATGCCTAGGTAAAATTTGCTCTAACTTTATTAAATATTGACTTTGAAACATAATTTAAAACCCAACGGTGAAAGGAAACAATATCAAAATGTGATTTACGCTTATTTCACAAATTGCTGGCATTATAAAACGTAATTTAAAACACAACGGTGAAAGTTTGCAAAACGGGAACGATCGATCAAAAATCTACCTTAATTTTACATATTAGCTTATTTTAATGTTGAATTTTAATTTTAAAATTGTCTCAAAATCGGGGAAAAGTATACATTTTTGTAAATTGCAGGATTGAGTAACACATAAAGCATAGGTGTTTTGTCTGAACCTGGATAAAAAAGGTAAATCGGGGTAACCTAAAATCTCAGAATGTATTATAGAATCAAACTTTTCAAAATATGAAATTGGTTTGTAAAAAGTTTTGTATTTAATAGTAGGCGTCTTCGGGTACCCGAATTTTGGGGTTTCGGGCGTGATTTTTCACTACCCGAGGGTCGGGTTGGTCGGAAATATACGTCAAAATATGGGCAAGTATTTTGGCTATACTCGATAAATTCAAGTGATGAGGAATTCAGTCCCGGCAAATTCGGGTAGCAAGCAATTCAATACCCGATAAATTCGGGTAATGAGGAATTAAAATGAATAATTCAATTTCCTTATAGGTAAAAAGCAAAAATGAGCTGATAAGAGCTATTTCAATATAAAAAATTAAGACAATGTGTTAACAATTGAAACTTAGAAAGTTATCTAACCTTCTTTATTCATATTATAATCACAACAAACGATCTCGACTCGACAAATGAAACAAATATGTAATCAAGATGTAACAAATCTGTTAAAACAGCTAGACAACTGTCGTTTACTTCAAGTCACAAAGAAAACACAATTATTGTGATGAAAAAAGTCAAAAACTTAAACAGGAAAGACAAGTCATGTCTTTTATGTGCGAGATGACTATAATAATATTGTCTTGCATAATACCTGCGTATGCCTACCATTCCAGTATATTGTAAATCTATGTTGTATAATTCGTTACTTCGGAATTGACTAAACAATAATTTCCCCCAAATTTTTACAAGAGAATCTTTTTTTTTTTTATAGGCGAAAAACCTGGGTGGTTATCATCGCCTGTACGGGAATCTTTCTCTGACAACTGATACTGTGATATGATATTCTTTTAGCTTTCTTACCTTAGGCCAACATTTCAAATTGCATACAGGCATGTTACCAGAAATGAAATGCAAAGCTGAAATGTCAACATTAATTTTACCCGCTCGGTGTAAAAGTTTTTGGCGGAAAGGTTCTTGGTCACAATACCACAGTTCACTTTTGTTTTACTCTGTTTAGTAATCTGTATTTTGTGATTCCGTGTTGTTTGAGGTTATAATGAACATCAGATTAGTTCGTTTCACATCACAGTCAATGTTTTTGTTGTTTACAGTTTGTGTTAAAATAAATAAATATTTCTCTTTTTTTAAACGGATGTGTTATTTTATTAGTTCCATAGTTTTTTGTTTTTCATTGTTTTTGTTCTGTGTAGTTTAGATTTCCTAAAATAGGCAATATTATCACTAGAAATATCGGTGTAGCCTGTCCTAGTACTGCTAGGCCTACGAGTTTTGTAACAAGTAGCGATCATGAGAGCAATACCAATACAAATCGAACGGAAAATAAATGCAAATCAGCAATCAGTATTTTTAGGAATAGAAAAACAAAATTTCAATTAGCCTAATAATTAATAATTTAGCTTGGTTAGGATGATTATGTTTTTATTAACCTAATAACTTACTAAGTAGGCCTAGCCATGCAGAATAAAATTGCAGGATTGAATAACACATAAAGCATAGGTGTTTTGTCCGTACCTGGATAAAAAAGGTAAATCGGTGGAAACCTAAAATCTCAGGCCTACTAAGTAATAATATTTACAGCCATGCAGTAATAATATAATATTTATGAATTCTGAGATAAGTGCTAAATTCAGAGGAAAAATTTGTATTTGCTAAATATAACATTATCACTTGCTTCGAGTTTTCGTTTACTACCCGATCAGACTCGGGTGAAATATTTCACTACCCGATCCGACCCGAGTGAAAAATTTCACTACCTGACCCAAACCCGACCCAAACCAAAAAATCACTACCCGCAGACCCCTATTTAATAGTATAGCTAATTCACTTAATCTGGGGTGATTGCTTCTTGGCCAGTTGAATTTACAAATGTTTACATAATTTACATGTTATACTTTAAGTGTAAATTTTTCAATATACATTGTTATTATAATATCACAAGGACAATACAAATAAACATTACCAGGGTTCATGTTATTATCTTCTTTTTACTCAATTGTTTTAAATACATTCATATGAGCTTCTTCTAGACCAGTTCTTACTCTTTTCACTCTTAAATGTCTTAATACTTCTGATTCTTAATTCACATCAAAAATATTTTTATTGATACATATGATATAACTAGGATCAAATAAAATCTTAGCTTTGAACATTATAATACAATAGTTGCAATAATTCCAAAATTCTTTACCAATCATTGAAACATTAGTACTTTGATCATGATAGTTTTTGAAAACATTTTCCGGCACTACTTAGTCTGGTAGCTATCACAGCAATATTTTAAACGTTTAAACGTCTAAATGTCTAAACGTTTTTTTCATTAACTGTACACTGTGTGGATGTATTTTATATGGAATGTACTTGTTAGGTTGTACGTAGCCCAGACGGTGAGAGTAGAGCCTACGCCATTGGACAACTTAGTATACAGCGAGCTGCAGTGTGGGTCTTGGAACGATATTACACAGATTTTCCAATATATAATCCATATCTAGAACGAATACCTGTATCAAAGTCACGAAAACAATCATCTAGTTTTAAATTTTATGATGTTGATGGAATGAACGCTTCAATGCAGGTATGCAATTTTCCTTTCTCTTTTTTTAGATTTAAGTTTTTGCAATTTAGAAAATGTGTATGATTTTCGTGTTCAAGTTTTGTCTATTAAAAAGAAATTGTTTACAATTACTCAGTTTCTGTCACAATTTGTCTTTTTATAAAAATGAAATATTATATTATTGCATTAAAACAGTTTGACTGTATGAAGAAATATTGTTTATAGCAAAGTCAGTCAAGAGCAGTACTCACTGCACATGCACGTCGCAGAGACTCAAGTCACAACGAAAGGTTCTATGAGGAACATGATTACGAACGTAGAGTCAAGAAACGAAGAGCACGGCTTGTTACTGCAGCCGAAGAAGCATTTACACATATCAAACGACTTCATCATGATCCAGGTATATTACATCTTTATTTAAGAAATATTAAAATCATTAACATAAGTGTTAGTAAGATTGCATCATCAGTTATTTGTATTTTCTTTGTAGTAGTTTTAGGGTCCTTTACCTTAAAAAGAAAAAATACTGCAATTCTTAAAGACATTTATAGTCTGTCTGGAAGGTTGAAGGTCTCATAATGAAATTTTACATAGTTATAAAACATCTGGTTTTCCATATATTTTAATAATCAAAACTCAAAAACATTTTAATGTGAATTTTTGAATTCCTAAATTCCTATTATATTTTATAATAGTTTTGTGAGGTATTGTTTGAAGGGCTATCATCTAAGAAAATCAAAACTATTTTGACTTGAAAACCTCTATTCGCTTGTTACAGTGGTAGCTGGTGGAACTTTCTTGTATGACAATACTGTTAGATTTCAAATACTATTAACTTCCACCAATTACTGTTACTAATTATGCATGAAACATGGTTGAGCCCACAGCTGATATATCATATCTGTGTGTGTTTGTCATACAGGACTTGTTTTGTCTGTGATATCTTCGCACCACTGAGTGTAGACGCTTGTGCGTCATTGTCACGAATTAGCTTTGTGTAAAGTTTTAAATGAATAGAAACACATTTACCATGGACGTTGATTTAGGTGTCGTTGTGAAGAGCTTGCAGAGCACTATTAGGATCTAATGTGAGACAATAAAAATAGTTTTGTAAGGAAAATAATTAAAAAAGGAAGTAAGAATATAGGTGAAAATAGGTATTAAATTGGAAATTATAAAATAATTAGAGATATTGTCTCATTTGACTCGTAAATATGCTCGGCATTATAGAAAATTCAAGTCGATGGACAGCTCACATTGAAAGGAATGCAATATGCCTAAAATGTCCATTGCTAAACGAATGGGAGAGGTACGCAGCGTCATACAGAAAATGAAAAATGGTACAAAGCAAGTATATAGGTGGCTCATCGGGCATACAGCGATAACCCAAATGGCTACACATCATGTACAGCCTTTGTTGGAAGGCGATACGGGAAACAGTGATGGTATAGATATCGGTTGCAGCACCAGGTCAGTATGTATTACAACTTTGGTTGGTGACATTGCATCAATCAACTAATGTGGTAACCACAATTGATCTGCCAGTGACATTGCTATCTATCTATAACCGACAGTAAAGCCTTGTATAGATGTGACAGGTCAGCACTAGCATTGGTCTTTCAACTGATCGAGACATATGTCTGTGATTTCTGCATCATGGTCAACGTGAACCTGCGAGGTCTAGGGAAATTATGGCTGGCATTGACTACGTTCACCCTTGCACGCGGATACAAGAACACAGATTATTACATAAGGACCTTTATATCAAAGACGGATCATAGACAAATACTTGTTACAATAACTTAAACCCCAACAAGAATATTTTTCTTATCTTTAATCCCAATAACAGATAAATGGTCTATTAAATACAGTGCTCTACTAATAGTCAAAAACAATAAGCTTTAATTTGTATAAATAAATCTTATGCCTAACTCTGCGGGCAAAACTGAGTTTAAATTAATGTATTAACTTCCCAAAATTGTCAAATATGAATATCATTCAAATAAAAACAAACAAAAACTGATTATACTCAAACTCCAAAACAATTAATTATTCCCCCAATATTCACAAGAAAGATATTTGTATGCCCTCACCTTATTTTATAATCGTGGCTTCTTCTGGTCAGATCGTTTCGCCTCGAAGTACACCTCCGCTGGTTCCACCCAAAAATTTCTGACTCGAATTTATTCCCCTCTATGTTTTACTCGTCTAGCTCGGTTGTCGGCTTACTATAAAATGCAACTATGCAGTTTGACTTCATCGAATGTTGCACAATACCAATAAAATTCTACTTCTAATATAATTATCTAAATATAAATTTATAGTATCACTTATCTCACTTCGTAACAAGATGCTGATACTCTTGGCAAACTTCAGTAATATGTGGATTTCTGATCCTATAACATTGGGCAACACCAACTTCAATGTGACTTTTATTAGACATTTGAATTGCAGTGTCAGTTATTTTACTTATTACAGACTCTAGATACGTCATAAACTGTAGCATTTCAAAACTAATAAACTGTCCTTTGTAAGTATTGGTAAGTAAACACCAATACTTGAAACACCAATACCC
>JAGFPH010000696.1:173517-200217 GCA_018207615.1 Philaenus spumarius
TTAAGGTAATTAAGTAAAACTTTTTTATAGCTGTTGTACCTGGCTTCTTTAAGGTAAATAAGTAAAACTTTTTTATAGCTGTTGTACCTGGTTTCGTTAAGGTAAATAAGTAAAACTTAATAAGCGATAAAATTACTGGGAATGCGATTAAAATTTACCGGGAAAACCGGGAATTATGCGTGATTTTTTTTTCTTCCCTTGGCTGGCCACCCTGTAATTACACTTTTTTTGAAGTACAAAGATCTAACTTCTTCCCTTAACCAAATGCGTTCCGCCATTGTTTGTGTAATTCTGGCCGCTCGTGTTTGTACTCCCAATCTCACGTGTATATACTTAGGTATGATGGCATTTTTTATACATAACCTATTGTAACGTATATTTTCTATTGTGTAATGTAACTTCGTCTTTAAATTTAAGTAATCGTAGGATAGTTTCGCTTGATTTGCGTAATAATTATTCATTATTGTGATTCCTACTTCCTGGACCATTATTGTGAAATTTTTAAATTAATTTACCAACCTTCAAATGGTCCTGTTGATTTCCCCTCTACTGCTGCTGGGTCTGACTAGTTTCGACACAACTCTGTCATTGTCGAAGACGAATATTTAAAACGATGGACACATTACACAAATCACTACACAACACATAAAGTACACACACGTAATATTCACCATTAAAGGGTCATTAGATAATTAAAATGGGAATTTGTTTGAAGGTTGGTAAATTAATTTAAAAATTTCACAATAATGGTCCAGGAAGTAGGAATCACAATAATGAATAATACTAAATAAGTTGAGTCGCTGAAAACTTGCAGTTGGTCTCATGTTAAAAGATAATAATTTATTGTGACCAAAGGTAGCTTCTGCTTGACTAGTTATCTGAGTGGAAGAAGCTTGGATGTTTTTGTCCGAACCACTAATATTTAATAATGCTGATCATTGTAAATTCTTGTATGTTCAGTGCCTGCAATTCCAATGGATCCACAGGAAGCAGCCCAGGCCGTGTTTCCTTCTCTGGCAAGAGCATTACAGAAATATCTCCGTGTGACACGACAACAACCACGGCACACAGTAGATTCAATTTTGGCTCATCTTGCATCTTGTCTTAGTCATGACTTATCACCTAGAGCGTTTCTTGAGCCTTTCTTAGTTCCTGCACCAGTTCTTCAGGTAAGATAACTTTATTATTAAAGAAATCTTGCTAATTAAATATGTTATTAAAAATGTTATTAAATTGTTAAATTTTCTTGACGGCATTTGAGTTAAAAATTAGTCTCATAGCAATTAAACATTAGCACTAAACAAGTAGAAAATCTATAAAATCATTTAAGAGTGGAGCAAAAATTACTTTCTAGTTAATTGGAGGGAAAATGTCAAAATGTTAAGGAAATAAGTAAGAGATATTAAATATGTTTTTGTGTTTGGAATTCACTTCATAATTTAATTCGTTAGGAGGAAAGAATGTTACTTGTCTTAAGCACATTCTGTTTCATGTAGATACACCACTATTCTGATTTTTAAATATATGTTAGGAGAATATTTTGTAACGCTTTCCTAGTTCGACTAAAGAGATGTTTGGTGATAATCATCAGAGCCATAGATTTTAGTATATGAAATAAGAAAAGGAAATTACTAGAACTTGTTTTATCTGTTATTTGGTCAGTCGTGTGACTTCTTTATGCTTATCCTAATTACGGCACATTTTGAAATCGTAATCTCATCTTCAAGTATTTATCAGTTTTTGACATCGTCATATATTCATAAGAAACAGAAACTCATTAAATACAAAAAGTAGCCTACACAACATTTAAACTATAGTGCTTGACGATTGTAGTTGGTTGGTGTACTCTATTGAATGGTCTATGGTAAACTTAACTGCCAACTTTGTACCATAGTTACTAATCATTTATATGTTGATAATAGAGGGCTGAATCGTATAGGTTGTTGCACTGAAATGACAGCTCATCATTTAATACAATGTTAGGGTTGCAACTGAATTCTTTGTAAATTTCGAATGCTTCAAAATCATTAATTAATCTTCCCTTTATGCAATAATGAAGAGGTGCCAAATTAGTAGAAATCTGTATAGGTATGATTAAGGTCTATTAAATGCTGTGCATAATTTGACTTAACCTTACGTATGTTATTGTGCGGCAGATGTTCTTTAAAACATTCTTTAAACACTCTACCTGTCTGTCCGACATAACAGCAGTCACAATCATTACAGTTTGTTCTATACTATCTGTTGGTATCAATTATTGTTTCTGTTACAATTTTTTTTAAACATTGTTGGTTTGAAATGTGGTGTTAATTTTATGTTTCGAAAATGTATTTTTTAACATTATAGTGAAAACTGTTAAAACATTCGACCTAGACAAATTTATTAATTTTCTTGATCTTGCATGGGGTGGATTTCTGTTTATTTTTCTTTTGTTTATGTAATAATTTGTCTGTTATTGAACCATGATAGCCGTTCTCTTTTGCTATATATTTTATGATATGAGGTTCATCGTGAAGGTCCTGTTTACTTAGCGGTACAGTGAGAATTCGGTGGATGAGGCTGTATGCAGTCATTTTTTGAGAAATTAGGTGATGTGAATGTGCATGTGTGGTTGTATCTGTGATTATAGGTTTTCAGTAAATTTTGTAGTTCATATTTCATAAATACCTTTACTTCTGGGTTACTGCTCGCAGTCCTGTTTATTTTTTGTTCTTTCATTAGATGACGACCGTTCGCCAATTTATCAGGCATTATCAAATCAATTCACAAATTCAAATAAATTAACATTAATTGGCATTAATTTGTGTAATGCACATCAAATTGTTATAATTTGCATACAAATTCAAAAATGATAGGTAGCGTAAAATTACACCATCAGAAACATTAAATTTAATAAAATGTGTAAAAAACATAATATCATGCCTAAATACATTCAAGTCACAATTAAATGTAACACTAAAGCAGCCATGAAAGTGAAATCATCAGCTGAACAAATATGGCTAAATACAGAAATTAATCAACTTTACCGCAAAAAGCAATTTTTAAATGAGGAAATCTATAACACACATTTGAAACTCGCAAAGATTCTATTAAAATTGGAACTTGATATATTAATTAGTACAGTGGGCAGCATGTAAAAACAAAAATAACTCAAAGAAACACATATATTAACAGAAAATTTGCTAATTTATTAAAAAAAAAAATAGAAAACCAAAATAAAACGCTTAGTCAATTTATACATGCCCATACATTCTATTCACGATTAGTAAATAATTCTGACATAACTTTCAATAAAAAAGAAACTGAATTGTTCAATAAGGGACTCAACCATAGTATCATGCTTAAAAAACAAACAGACTTTCAATAAGCTCTAATCAGTATCGAGACAGCAATCCAAAGGTTACCACTAAATAAACAAAATCTCACCAGATGTCTGATTGCTGATAAATCTGAGAAACGTGGTGTCGGTTATAGAAATGTACACAAACATAATCAATATCTGGAACAACGTGTAGCTAAAACATTGCCATTAAACTGGAATCACATGACGCTATTATCACCAAGACAGATAAGGGCAGTATGATTGTTATCTTGCTCCGATGTTATTATATTGAAAAAACTGAAAAGTTTTTGAAGGAAAATGACATAACCGCTTTAAAATCTGATCTAACCAATCGATTCAACAAAGAAATTAATACCGATATAAATTCCGTTTAACAGATTTTAAATATAGATCAGAAGAAACACACCAAAATGATTAACCCTTCTGCTCCAAAATTGAGAGCACTACCAAAACTACATAAATATGGACACCCGGTCCACTGGTTAATTTCACTTGCGCCCCCACTTATAAATTGTCAAAAGTTTTGGACAAAATAATAAGAAATAGCGTAACTTTCAAACAAAACTTTTCTTTAATAAACAGTTTAGATTTTGTCCATAAAATGCAACTTGAAAAATAGAGCCAAATAACACTCTTGTAGCATTTGATATAGTGAACCTATACACCAATGTTCCACTGAAAGAAACTGTAAACATTTCGAAAAATAATATACTGGAACACAACACAATGGGCACCGAAATGTTAAATGAATTGATTACACTTTTAACAATTTGTTTAAAGCAAAACTACTTTGAATTCAACAACCCTTGCTACATTAAAAAAACAGGACTAGCTGTGGGCTCCCCACTTTCAAGTATATTGGCTGAGATATTCCTTAACCACATCGAGCAGGAATTCATCATAAATACATCTAATCCATTTCGTAACAACATAACGTCATACCACAGATATTTTGATGATACTTTTTGTATGTTTAAAGTTATTACAAGGCAAGTAAACATGTTCAAGAACTACTTAAATAGATTACACACCTCTCTCAAATTCACCTGTGAAATGGAAATTAACAATAGTTTGAATTACCTCCACTTAATCTTAACCAAAGCCAACACCAGGTTGGAATTCAAAATCTACAAAAAACATACCCAAACGGATCACACCATTCATGCTACGTCGAAAAACCCCCACAACCAAAAATGTCCGCTTTCAACTGCCTCATACACAGAGCGATAGTGTACCCATGAAAAAAACTGATTTCGAACGAACGCACTTATGAATGCACATAATATATTATGTAATATATATATATAATTCAATTTTAAATGTGACGTGTGTGTTGTGTTAGAACTATATTATAACAATTTGACATGCATTACGCAAATTAATGTTTATTTATTAATTTGTGAATTGATTTGATAATGCCTGATAAATAGGTAAAACGGTCGTCATCTAACGAAAAAAAAAAAAAAAAAAAACAGGACTGCGAGCAGTAACCCAGAAGTAAAGGTATTTATGAAATATAATATACTTGGTCCAGTAAGGCAAACAAAAGTAATTATATTTGTAGTTAAGCTTATCTAGTAGTTTTGTCAAGAAAATTAAGATTGTTATTTAATTAATTTTCTATTGTAAATTGGATTTTTGGATTGACCTTATTAATGTAGGTTTTCAAACGTTCCGCCTGACGTAATGTGAGGTCAAAACAATAAAGGTCTCATCAACATATCTTGCATAAAATACAATTTTCTTTCTATGCAAATTACACTCGATATTATAAACTTATTTTGGGTTTAATATATTTCAGCCAATAGACCCCCCCCCTCCCAGGCTAAATTTGATGAGGTAGTGATAAGGTAGGTGATAATTGTAGTTTACCATAAACCATGATATACGATCTCGAAGCACATAGAAAATAGGATAAGCATAACTAAGTCACACGACAGACCAAATAACAGGTAAAATACTGATAAGAATTTCTTGTTATTATTTCATTTATGAAGTAACTTGGTACCAAAAGCTTCAACTTAAAATTTTAGTGCATGTTAGAACACTGGATATTTTCCCTGCTAATGCAAGATTCTTTCTTTCAGAGATTTGAAAAATATTTTTTTAATCGTACGTTTTATCTTTGTTGCATCCTACTTCTTCACTGAATAAAGCATTAAGATTGCAATTAATTAGCCTAAACTATTTTAAATTGTATTAGTTTTAATCCTTTTTTTAGATGTCACATATAACACTAAAATGATAACATTTTAATTGTATACAACTATCCAAACCACTCAATCAAAATGGACAGTACATTATTTAACCAAGCACACAGCAACTACACTAACAATATTACTGTACTCTTTATTTAAATATAGTTTTATTAATTGTTAATAATTCATTTTATTTTAGAATGAAAAAGAACAAAAAGATGTGCAGACATGGTCCCTGATTTGTGAAGAACTGTTATCTCGTCCGTTAGGGCCAAACACAGTGTTTCAACTGAGACAGAATGATGTATCACTTTTATGTCAAATAAGAGCACTTCCTCATTTCAATATAACAGAAGAAGTAGTTGATCCAAAGTCTAACAAATTTGTTTTACGACTCAACTCTGAGACATCTGTCTGACCCAACGCATATAGTGGGGAAGTGCATGTGAATATGCAGCCTTACTAATATTGAAAATTGTTATGCTGAAACTATGGTGAGATTTTATGTATTAAAAGACAAATTATTAGGTTATATGTTTTTACATATCAATTTTAAAATAAATAATCATTAAAAGGAAGAAAGAAAAACACACATTGATAAGATGATTGTTTTTCATCAATCAATTTATATTTTCAGTCTTAAATCTAAGACTTTCTATATAAATTGAGCAAAATAAAAACAATTTTAATTGTTAGTAGTTAATAATGTAAATTTGGAAAGAACATTTTATAATTTCAGTGCATTTAAACTGTTGTATATATTTTTATAAATTGATTGTAAATTTTAGCTTCGATTTTAAAGCTATCAAATATTTATCTCCCTTAGATACTAATAGTTTTTCTTTCTTTTACTATATAATAGTTGTACTTAAATACACAAATTTAAGATATATCGATATTGTACGTACAAAAAGTGTGTCCATTGTGCAATACCATTTCATTAATATTTCTTATGCTATTTAAATACCAAATATTCGAAACTGTAAAGCTTTCAATATCTGTACATAATATAATTAGTAGGATTTAGTTTATTAAACAATCTTAAGAAAATTATCGGCTGGTTTCTGAGTTGTGTATTGTACTAATTATTACACTAAATAGTGTTGAAATACTATAAAAGTTAAGAAATATGTTTTTTGTATTACGGGTAAAATAAATAAATAGTATCCCTGTTAGATATCTAATATAATTAGGGTTTCAACTTCTGAGTTAGTACTTGTACCAGCTAAGGGTGCTAGGGATATTATTTGTATAGTTTTAATTAATTGAGTTCAAATTATTAATGCTCTATGAGTTAAATTCATGTGTTTATTATAATTTATATAAAACTCATGCAATGAAGAATGGATGAGCTAAATTGGTGTCTTGAAATTGTTTTTTGTTGTTATTAATTAAGTGGTGCATGTTACAGGGTTTATTATTTCTTTTAACCTTTTGCACTCTATTTATTTGACACTTGGCTGCTCCACCAGATCCAATTAAAATATTACTGTTTGCAGAATTATTTTTGAAAATTCGCTAAAAAATTCCTATAAATAGTAAACATAAGTTATTATACATCACTTTGTTCGGAATAAAACAGAGAATAAAGAAAAAATTGTTGAAAGATTGAATAAAAAATGTTTCATTGAGTAGGCCTATTTTGAATATAATCGGTCAAAAAAATCAATCAATTATTTTATTTTGTAATGAAATTAAAAATAAGAATAATAGAGTTTAGAGCTTTTAAAATACTTTATTACACTAAATGTAACCATAATAAATAATTTAAAAAATATTATTGAGGTTTAACAACATTTTTTTATTGAGTAGGCCTATTTTGAATATATTAGTAAAAACAAATAAAAAAATATGTTTTTTTATGAATTTAAAAGTGGTAATAAAAATGATTAGAGCTTTAAAAATAGTTTTTACAGTAAATATGTCTGTTTAAGTATTTCAATTGTATTTATATTTATTCAAAAATTTATTTTATCAATAAAATTTTTGCGAAATAATGGTACATAACCACGTTAACGTATAGTTTAAACAGTTGCCATTTCTCAACACAAAATAAAACAAAAACAAGATCTTTACAATATTTACATTAACAAAATTTACACAAAACTGCAAAATAATAACGTACAGTAAAAATAAATACCACTTGAAAAAGCGTAAACAAAAGTTACAACACGCAAGATAAAAGACGATGCTATTTGTATTTCTTGATCATGACTGGCAAACAGCTGCTCAATTCAGAGATATATAAAATATATTCAACAGCCAATATAATCTGTTACTGGTTTCGAAACTGTTTTAACAACATTGAAGTCTCATTAGACCGAAAACCACAGATTCTACACTTGTTTAGAACATAGAAATCATATTAAAACTTGTGTCGGAATGAGTCCGACAGTGGAGCGCAACGGCAAATTAGCGATGTCTGACTGAGTTCGCCTATGGAGCGCAAAAGGTTAAGTCCTTATATATAAATAACAAATCAGAAGAAGTACAAACATTCATGATTGTTTTATATGTATAAGTGGCTTAATTGATTTTTGTAACATGTACCTCCAAAACGTCTCCCTCTTTAACTTCTGTAAGTCAAAAATGTTGCATATCTTGATTCAAATGAAATCACAGGGAAAAGTGAAATAACTTATCCCACTCAGCCTTATAGATTTTTTAGGTCTCAAATATGTGAGAAAAAAGTTGTTCAGTTTTTTCTGGAATTTTAACTACTAATTTTAAAAAGAAGAAAAAATGGGATTTTTTTTATGATGCAAATATTGTTCTTCCTAAAAATTTTGATAATACATTAAATTCGTATTTATTATTTGTAAAATTTAATATTTAGGTTTGTTTCACTCTTTCTTAAGTAATAGACCCTGAACCTAACTTGGCTGTTTGTCAATCTCTGATATATTTAAGACATGTATTTAAATCCTTCCTCAGAAATCATATTTTATATTTTGAGTTAAAATTTTCCTTTATTTGTTTAGTCGAGTCAATCCACAACTCAGAAATTTGTCCTTATACACTAACATAATGTGTTCATAACTTTGTGTTATACAAAGTAATTACAAAGAAGAAGAATGTATACAATGGAGTAATGGAGTAAGAGTGAAAGTATTGCAATGCTTGTTAATTTTACTTTATATTTTAAACAGATTATTTGAACTCTGGGTATTGAAGTTTGGTTAACTGAATATTTGTGAAAACCAAAATTCTAACTTCAGTAAGTCATTGTTATGAAACATAATAGATCTGTAATGTGTAAGTAGTACAGTTAAATTTATTAACTTGGTAGTGATGTTAAAAACAATTTGCTAGGCTATATCAGACATACTTTGTTGTGGTCCGTAGTATTTGGGTTGATTGCTAAGCTCCGTCCATGTTAGTCTAAAGGGCATAGAGAATGGAGGCTATGAAAAATGGGAACAAATTAGTAAATACTTAAATATCATTAAGAATTAACTAAATTAAATTTTAAAGATAAAAAAGAACGCTTAATGTTATCATCTAATCATCATACATCTCTTTGTTCTTATTCTTAAAGTATTAGTTGGTTTAAACTTATTGTGAAAATTTTGTTGTTCTTGGATTATACCCACACACTTTTAGTGCTGGCCAATTGAAGAGGTGGTGAATGTCAGCTGGCATTTTGGAAAATAAGCTAAGGAAAGTTTTCATTTTTTATCCAATTATGATTTGACCTATTAGTTTTTACTTTCTCCCCCTATACCATAGTATATGCAGAAAGTATTGTATTCGTCAAAATTTTCGAGTTTGAGTTTTTGGTGGAAATATCCGTTTTGGGTCCCCTGAACCTAAAAAAGTGGTTTTCGGAGTGATGTCTGTGTGGATGTTATCAGACCTAGAGCCTAAACCAGTCGTCCGATTTTGATGAAATTTGGTATGGAGGTACTAATCCACGGTATCTCCAGGCGTTTTTTTCATTTTTGTGAATTTTTTATTTTTAAGGGTAATTTTCCCATAAAAACCCTTAAAATAACGGAAAAATCAACTTTTCTCAAAAACGGCTCTAACGATTTTGATTAAAATTTTATAGTTTATTAGGGACCTAAAGTACTATAAACTGTAAAATTTTAATCAAAATCGTTCGAGCCGTTTTTGAGAAAAGTTGGTTTTTCCGTTATTTTAAGGGTTTTTATGGGAAAATTACTCTTAAAAATAAAAAATTAAGTTCCTATAATGAGGGAGAAAGTATGTGTCAGTTTCCTGATACCGTTTATTTCATTATTTATTAATTTGACTTTAAATATAATATATTATAACATTCCATATTTTGACAAATTTTAGATTTTATTCAAAAATTTGAACTTTCAAATTAATTCTGTAACTTGTAGTTGTCCTCCTAGCTTATAATTGGATTGATGCTTCTTGTGGTAATTTATACATAAACCAAAATCAGAGCAAACAAAAGCAAATTTCATTGCTGTTTTAGAAATAATTGCAGTTTAAAAGATGTGTGTATAAAACAAAATTTTTATATGTTGGTAAAACCTATTTTTCAAGATTTTGTCCAACATAAAGATGAATATTCAAAAATAATGTGCAAACTCGTGGTGGACTGACTAATATAAACAAAATGAGTATTTGTATATTTGGCAAGTTTATTTCTATACTTGGCAGAATAAAGCCAAGGAAGTCAAGACATTTTACAGTTTTTTTCCATAAATTATATATATACTCAAACGTAATATGAGGCATGTGTATTAAATAACGAGACTGATTAATTAACTCAACTTTATTGATATGTATTATAATTCTAATGCCCATCTCATCCAATATAATTCCTATTTGCACTCATATTCGCTGCAGTATTCCGGTATTCAAAGACATGGAGAAAATTAATGTCCACCAACTGTTTCAACACATCTGCTGTTTTCTTCATTACAGCATCAGCTGATTCAAAATGTGTCCTTATAAGCACTGATTTAATTTTTGAGGAAAGATAAATGTTTCACCGTACTATACAGGCGAATATGGAGGATGTTAAAGGGCAGTATAGTTCTTTTTGATTAAAACTGCTTAACAGAAAGATCCGGGTGAGGAGAAGGATTTTTCTTGTGAAGAATTAAATAATTTTTCTGCAGTTGTGGCCTTTTTCTGTGACTTTTATTGTTTTATCAAAACTTATAAAAATATTGTTGTTTAACTTTTGTACCTTTTGGAACCCATTATTCTGAAATTACTCTAAAAAAACGCAATGACCATGCTTTGATCTTTGACTTGCTTTGACTAGCTTTTTCTCATTCATGAGAATAACTGTGTTTTGGTCTCGTTATTATACTGGAAGATCCATGTTTCATAAATGATTGCTTGTTTAAACGTGTTTGGATCTGCGCCAAGTTGCTCCAGAATGTCAACAAAACATTACTTGCGATTTTCTTGGGGCCATCTAAAATTTTTGTCTTTTAAAAATCTTTGCTTAAAATTTTCTGCACAGTTTTTTTTTGTCAATGTCCACAGATTTAGCTATCATTCTATCAATGAGTCTGTGGTCTTTTCCAACATATGATTGGACGTTTTCTTTGTTCTTGAAATTCAATCTACATTTGTTATCTTCGACAATTTCACAATCCTCGCTGAATCTTTTGTGCCACTCAAAACACATGTGCATCAGGCAAGCAATTATTTCCAAATGATGTGGTAAGCCTTTGAAACATTGTGTTGTTTTGTTTAATTTAACAAAAAAATTTAAATTAACCCTTCACACGCTGATATAGTCATTTTTGAGCAAATGTTTATTTTATATAAAATTTCTTTTCATAAAGTTTTTTTTATTATTAAATAACATTTAAAAAATTTATTTAATATAACACTAAAAAGAAATGGCTGATCTTGAATTTAACTAAATCTAATCAAACAATGACAAAACATAAGATTTCTTTGTGAAATAAATATGAAATTAAATAATAACAACAACAAAACAAACTTTAAAAATGTCATATTACTTAGTGAGAGGTTAATAGTTAAAACCGAACAAAAGTTAGTAGACAAAACTCAGCTGTTAGTAGCGGTGGATTTATTCGTCTATAGCGCTGCAGTGATACCAGTTACAGTGTCCAGGTACCAAAAAACACATGTTATCGATCATTGCAGATAGCTGTTTCAAGTTAGAAGTAGGGAATCTTCAGAAAACATTAAAAGTGACTTCATGAGCCCTCTAGTAGAAGGTTTAAATGGATCTTTGCGGATATAATCGTCTACCATGTTTTGAGCTTGTTCCACTTGACGGATTTATTTTTCTACGTGGGAAGAGTTAACGCGTCTACTTTTAAATTTAGTATTTTTCTGGCGCACTATTGAAAATTGCTGAACTAAGCAGTAACTGAGTATTTCACAGAGTACAGTCTTGTTATTTAATAGACATAGCCTACCTCATATTTTTAAAACAAATTATTTTTTCCACCAAAAAACTATGTTTAATAAGTTTCAGTACAAGTTTCTGCCAATCCTAACGTAACACTTTCACTTAAGTTTGTCGACGCGTTTCGGAGTTCCTCCATTATCGAGACCTATTTCAGTACCTATTTTTTAGAGTACTGAAATAGGTCTCGATAATGGAGGAACTCCGAAACACATCGACAAACTTAAGTGAAAGTGTTATGTTAGGATTGGCAGAAAATTGTACTGAAACTTATTTCATGGATCCTAGCAGATATAATTTGTATAATAACTTAAACTATATAAATAACTAATGAGCTTGACTTGTGAGAAAGTAACTTAGATAAAATAAAACCTGAACACAAAATCTCACAATAAATACGTTTACTAACCTCAACTATAGTTTGGTTACTGTAGCCCATGCATCACTGAGGATGGCGACATTGTCGTTGAAACGCGTTTGAGGTTAGTAAACGTATTTATTGTGAGATTTTGTGTTCAGGTTTTATTTTATCTAAACTTAAACTATGTTTACACTTTTTAGTATAATACCAGAGTTATACTTATAAAAACTATTTGGTACAATCCGATAATTTGTCTACCTTTATGTAGGTTGTGATTTAAGATGAATACTCTTATTTTATATCTGTGTGTTTATATATTTTGCTACGTATTTATTTTTATATACATAATTAATTTTGTATTTTATTTTTTAGATTATTTTAATGAGTAATCTAATACAACTTGTGTACTGCCTTACTTGTAAACTATATTTGTATGTTATTTAGTGCATTTTTTTTAACTTTACACTAATTTTTTTATATTTTTAATATTTTTTATATATTATGAGTTTATTGTACAGTGTTTATTAATTTTACTTAGCAACTATCTGAATATTATGTCAAATGTAATAACACTGAGAAGGTGCTGATTTTTCTGTTCACGATAACCCAGATTATTTTGTAAGTGATAGCTAAAAACTCTATTGCTTTGAAGGAAAACGTTTATTTTATCTTAGGAAAAAATCACTTGTTATCTTTTATCACTAGTCTTCTATTTTATTCTGCCGTTGTTTATAATGTACTTTAAGTAATTCAAATTGGTTGTTAACGCACACACTTCAAATTATTTAAAAGATTACTATAAGATGATCTTCTCATTCAAATCGAATTGACACTGTGGTGGTATTGTGTATTTAGAAAGAATGTTAGAGGTAAAATATTAGGTGGCAGTGTAGCTTAACGGTTAAGTCTGCTTATCGACTTTGCTGCAGTTGGAACCTCCAATGTAGTTTTGTTGTTTCGGGCCTGGATACTGGTGTTTAGTTGACTTGTTTGCACTGCATGTTGCTCCCATGTCTTCATTAGTCTAACTGGCACACATAAAGTAAAGAAGTTAAAGCCAAAGAACAAATGTTGAGATAAAATGATTACTTGATGTTGGAATGTACTTGTTTACTTAATTTTAGTTAATCTTATTTCAGAAATTTAAAAAATTGTACACAACTGTCATTGGGCAAGTATATTTTACAAAATTTATAACTCTTTGAAAAATCAAATACCTGCTCGGCCCTAAGATGTAATTTAGTTATATTTTATTTTAAGGTATAACTTATAGTTTTGAAATACTCAATCGTATGTTAATTTATAATATTAGGAGTCAAAAAAATTGTTTAGTCAGTATGAAAGTATAGTTTTTAATTATTCATGGTGCTTAAAAAATGTTTCAATTCAAACAAATCAAATTTAATAAAATAAACTTGAAAATGTTGGCAACTCCTTATGTTCTAAGCATCACATTGTCAGTTAATCGGTCGTAATATTTTGACAACTAGAACTTGTATTTATTTTTTTTCCTCAAATTTTTGTATTTAATGAATTTAAAATGCAGTCCACACAATGAAACTAGCTTTTTTTTGTAATTTTATAGTTTGAACTAGCTGGCCCGACCCGGCTTTGCACGGATAGACAAATCAAAGTTAAATGTATATTAACAAAAAATATATTATATCAATAAATATATTACACTATGTATTTCTTATGGGGATTTTTAGTAACTTTGACCATCCCCCCCCAAACCTCCCCTAAAATTTTGATTTTTTTTTAAACTTTCTTAGCGAGCACCTAGGGCCCTAGAGGAAGCTACATAATAAATTCCATTCCAATCTGTTCGATGTTTTTTTTTTTAGTAACTTTGACCCCCCCAAACCTCCCCTAAAATTTCGAATTTTTTGAAAAACTTTCTTAGCGAGCACCTATGGCCCTAGGGGAAGCTACATACCAAATTTCATTCCAATCCGTTTGATGGTTTTAGAGATATCGTGATTTTGTAACTTTGACCCCCCCTCAAACTCCCTAAAATTTTGAATTTTTTGAAACTCTTTCTTAGCGATCATCTATGGCCCTAGAGGAAGCTACATACCAAATTTCATTCTAATCCGTTCGGTAGGTTTTGATAAATCGTGATTTAGTAACTTTAACCCCCCCTAAAATTTCGAATTTTTGGAAACCCTTTCTTAGTGCGCGTCTTGAGCCTATAAAGAGTATTAGTGCCAAATTTCATGTTTGTAGGCCTCGTGGTTTTGGTGAAACTGTGATGAGTCAATGGTATTTGGCTTTTATAAGTATAGATTAAATTAGCAAAAAACCAGTGATAATTTTAAGCAATTTATTTTTTATTTACCACTTATTTGCTCTCTTTTGTTCAGTGTACATTTACCTAACATACAGTTAAATTTTGAATGTGATAAATTTTAATGCGCTATATAAAGATTGTTTTAGTTAAAAAATGTATGGATATTTATTATTCCTGTAATTGCAAAAAGGATTAGCTTAGCCTAACCTTTGTTACACTTGAGCAAACAAATAATTACCTTTACTAAATGTTTTTATGTGGATTTTCTATGTTTAGAGTGTTATGCATTTCTAAACAGTTTGATATATTTAAAACAACCAATGGTTTAACTATCAGATTTAATTTTGTCATAAACTGCCTGGGTCCAACTAACAAAATGTTTTTTACTTTTTATCTAACTTCGCTTTAATTCCTTTTTGAACCGCCATTTTTAATCAGCGTTTTATCACTAGTATGTTACAGTTGAATTAATACATAATATATTGACTTTGGTTCCTTTAGGAGGTGATTGTAAGTCACAGTTTTATACTTAAGTGATTTGAGTATTCTTTCTAGTTTGCATTTCTGTTTACAAGTTCAATGTAAGTTATTGTTATGTAAAATATATCTCATTTTTAAAAGGACATATCAGTCGCATAAAAGTAAAAATTGTTTCAATTTTGGTTGGTCTAAGAAGTTTTTTGGTATTAAATTCTTAAATAGTGGTGTAAGTTTTCAGTTGTGTAATTATTTTATATAATATGGTAAATTTTTTCTAATTTTAATTTATGTTATGAAATATGATAATGTTTGATCATAGACTAACCAAGTATTAAATGGCATGTAATTTGTTTTAAGAGTTGTTACTACGTTTTATTATCTTAAATAGAATCTTATCCTTATACTGGGTATCATGAAGGCTACGGCATACACCTTAATTACAATGTGTAAACAGATATTTATTTATAACTAGAAACTCCAGTAGGTATAATTTTCTGGTACTCGGTAATTTTAGATGATACATTATCTGTCATGTCAATATTGAAATCAGTTAGAAATATTTGCTGAACAAATCAAGATGAGGTGGAAATGTTGGTAAAAGTTCAAATGATGGTTTCAAACTTTCTTCCCTGTTAATGTTAAGTCAGTTTTGTTTCCCTCTCTTTTTAATTGTTTAAACAAAGCGTTCTTGGATTACAGGATCCACGTTAATAGTAAAATCACAATTATATACTTAGCACTGAACTTATTTCTACTATTGCAATAATCACTGCCCTAGACCAAGACATGAACTGATTGCATGATGTTTCAAATGTAACATATATCATTTTTCCTTTTTGAACTAATAAAACAGAAAAAACATGCTTTTGTTACAATGAACTAAAAAATATGAACAATATAAATGTGTAAGCTTTATATTTCCTTTTCCTTTTTGTATATGAGCAAATATTTACAAGTACCAGTAATCAAATTGCCTTTATCCCAATAAACATTCACTATATTGCTACAGCAATCTTTAATTTTTTACATTCATCACCAGAAATCTTATCACAAATTTCAATCGGTTTTGTAGATGTGTGTGAAAACATGCTTTCAAGATTTGATTACATTGCTACAAGTCGAGCTTATAAGAAGCTTATTAAAAATAGAAAGGCAACTTGCAACCTATGTTTTTCAAACACCAATTACTGAATTTTTGTAGTGTAATAATTATAGGATAAATGTCTATACACAAATTTTGAATTACTTTGAATAAAATGAGAAAATAGAGCTCGATAGAGATAAAAAGAGTAAGTAGTGATAAGGAGGTCATCAAGGGGCTTAATGTCTTAGAGCCAGGTTTAGCTGTGACTGTGATACACACTCAAAATTACTCACTTAATCTGAGTTTAAAGTTTTAAAGTTATATTTTTTAACAGTGTTCATAAAGTTTTTGTGGCAGTTAAAGATCTAATTAATCTAACCAATCATTATTACATTTTTCAAGGATGTAAATAAATCTCATAGCCTAAAATTTAGTTTCAAGAAGTTAATATTTGTTCCAGAAAATCTTTTAATATATTACAATGATAACCATCTTGTTTTTCACAAATGTATTTTTCTTAATTCTGCAATAATATATTTATAATATTTATTTTTACAATATTTAGACATGTATCTAAACATACTTATGTTATTTGTGTATCCAATACTTATTGCATTGTGTTACATAACAATCTTTACTTTTTATTCTCAATAAAAAATGATTTAAAAAAGGAAAGGACTGATAGTATTTTATTCAAAATATTTAAGATTTAAATATTTTTATAAGTAGCAGTTCACAACAAATGTAATGTAATATTGATTTATTTTTACCCAATAATAAACAATATTGTTACTATTGTAACAAAAATATAAAACAAAAATATAAAATTAAATCTGAAACTTTGTGTATTATTTGCAACTTTAAGATGTTCAAAACATTTATCTAATGAAAACCTAGTATAACTAAAATTGGTTTTAAACCGATGTTTGACTTACAAAAATCTATGAAAAGCAAATTTTAAAGTTTAGATTGTGGTTTAGAAATTCTAGAAAAGGAAATGTGAAATTCATTTTAGTTTTTGCAATATTTTTTGAATACAATTGATATTATGTGGTACCTTTTAAGTTTTAATCCCGAATGTTTACTGTATTATCTTTTTAAAATTGTATGTATTCATGCTAAATTTTTTCCAAATTCTGTTAATACAATGGTAAACCCAAATTTGAAGGACTATAAAAATGTTCAACTACCAAATTATACAACTGTGCAATAAATCAACATTATGAACCATCAAATTGTGTTTTTTTAACACTTTATAAGTTTTGCTCAGTACTGTTCATCTTCATTATATTTTTATACAACTTTAAAGCAATTAAAACAAACTGTAATTTTGAGATTTTAAAACTAATACGAAAATTGTAAATCTTATGTGCCAAATAATGTATGTGAAGATACACCTGACCATATATGAGTTTACAATTTGTGAATTGCAAACATATTCTGTCATATTGGACTAAAATTGTTTTATTTTGCTATTGACAGAAGAAGAATGTGTTCATGATAATAGAACATTCTTAAAACATATCTGTAGTATACAAGCCACCCTATTAATAGAGAAGTACAAATAATAAGTCTTATTGTGTTCTAACTGGAAGGTGTTGTTACATGTAATATTTAAAGTGTCTTAGCAAATCTGGTTACAGTTGCCATATTTTGTTAAAAGAGATTCAAAACATTGCAGTTCCTGATAATCTGATTATGGACGTTAAATTTAATTCTTTTTTAAAATTTATTGCAGGTTACAAAATGATAATTTGAAATATAGGAAAAGCAACATTAATAAATTACACATAATAAAAATAAAGGCCCAGTTTATATAAAATATCATTTTATCCCAAAAGAATTCAAAGTTATTTAAAATTTCTAACCATATAATTAATAAATGCTAAATAACTGTAAACCTAAATATTTCTGTAAAAAAAATAAGAACAAAGATTTATTTTGCGGTTAGGCATTGAGAGAAGATGTAAAATAACCCTAAAGTTACGTAATATATATAACAAATTTGTTATCTCTTGTTATTTATATTGGTAATAGTGGCCAGATATTCTGTGGCATTGTATAATGAACATTAATTTGATACCAATTTGCATTTTTAGACTAATAATATACTTACTAATCACGTTTAGTATAGAATTTTTAACATTTTCAATTTTAAAATCATGTAACCTTAATTTTAAAAGCACCACCATAGACAAGTTTAAGCTTATGTAAAATGTATAGAGCAATTTTAATTTAAGAGATTCTAAAATATATATAATAAGGAGCATTTTCAAAAACCTAAAAATGATAGCTTAGAATTGAAAGTATATATATGTATCATCATGTACATTTTAAAACAATTTCAAACTAATATAAGCTTTGTATTTTAAGTTGAATTATTTTGTTTAATATTTTAGCAACAGTATTTTAAAAGCTATACGTTTTAGTGTAGTATTTATTTATTTCTATAATTTATAATTTGCCAAACTAAGATTGTATTTTAATTGGAAGTATTGTTGATGTGTTTTAATGTGGCGTGGCGTGTATGTTATGTCTTTTTTACAGTTTTTTTAATTGATGTTTTATAATTTTGTACATTTTCCCATTTTTTAATTTTTGCAATACGACAATAAGTGTAGCATTTATTAAATAATAAATGGTTTATGTGTATTGATTTGAATTGAAATAAATTATCCTATTCTATTTGACCCTTGGCAATATAACGACACATTTTATAAAAACTAATTTTAGAGATATATTTTTTGTAGAATGGTTTGATGACTATATTACTTTTTTCTACCAAAGAAAATTTTGGAAATGTACATACATTTTTGAGAATAGGACTCAAGATGATATTAATAAAATTTGGTTTTCATAGTAGCAAAACAATTCTGTTTTCCCTATGTATTTTTTAGGAAGTCAATTTGGTGCAGAAGAATCTTAACAACTTATATAAGTTACACCTGCTTTGATGTTATAATAAAAATATAATTTTCCAGAACTTTGATTGTTCATTAATTTGAAACGAAGCAAGATACTAAGCTCTTGTTTGCACCATTCTGTTTCTCTTTTAATAGGCTTTTCAATGGTGTATTACATGACCTAAATAAACATTTAAAATTGTCAAGCCCCCCAAAATCATAGAGGTTCAGATATGTCTACAAAATTGTCCTGTTATGCAACATAAGATATATACAAAGTTTCGTTAACTTGTTTTCAGTAACAAAAATAATAAAGGGGTTAAAGGGACTTTATGGACACTCTGTAAATAAATGCATGTTTCTTCATTTACCCTCTATAGGCTTAAAAACTAATTAAAAAAAAAATTTATTAATGCCGTGATTTTTTAGCCAACAAATTATTTTGATTTCTTGTATTTAAAGGGTTAAAATAGGGTAACTAAGCTAAAGCAATACTCTTTTAATTCCCATGAGAATAGGGAGGTGAAATGTTTCACAATTGATTTTCTTGTGATACAGAACAAAATTAAGTTCTCGTATTTTGATTATTTGTGTTTAAGGGATGAACACCGGAATACCAACCCCTAAATTAATAAATATTAATTATTCTACTCCCATTGAAGCTAAAAAGCAAAATAGTTATTAAGTTTTTTTCGATAAATGTTACATACAAAAGTAAATCTATTAAATTTCAGTCACTACAATCTAGGGAGTTAAAATAGGGTAACTACTAACTACCCTTATACAATAAATGCAAACTCCACTAACTTCCTACCATCTAATGAGCTGTAAACTCTATGTTGATAAATATGAAAGAAAAATCATTTGCATTTCTATTATTTGAGTTTAAGAGGTGAAATGGAAAAAACTACCCTTAAATATAAGTCATAATTCTTACACTTGCTATGAAGTGAAACCTTAAACTTGCGCTTATTTATGTTATTTACATGTAAGGAGTAAAATTTTTTTGGTATTAATATTTTATATAAAATTTTCTCATAGATGTGAAATACGGGAGTTATGAGTAACAAACTATACCATACCAGCTAGTCTGTATAAATAAAAATGGTTTGTTGGTAATCGAATCACTTGAGAATGGCTGGACCAATTTGGCTATTTTTTGTTTTAAAATGTTCATAATAGTCCAAATTAGGTTTTTATGGAAAACAAATTTTGAAAAGTTTCCCGGAAAATTTTCAAATTTTGAAAAACTGAACATCATTGTTTCGCCAGATACTAACAATATCATTCATTTCGCCCCTAGCAACAAAGCCGCATGGCGCGGCGAGTTCTGAAGTGCTAGCCCTGATTTAAAACATCATTGTAATAAACTCGCTGCGAAAAAATAACTAATGGCCCTAGTTGAACAACAACAAAATATTATTAAAACATTTAAAGAATAGGATTTGAACTTGTACTTCAATTTTTTCTGCCTGAATTTTTTCCTGATTAAAAAAATAAAAAAGTTTACTTCTTTATATATTTTCTACACACCAAACATAACGTAAGAAAGTTTATTAATATAAAATACATAGTTAAATATTTTTTAGAATACAGTATTCATACTTACACTGTTAAGAGTCTTCATGATCTAACGTAAAATTTGGTATAAGAATAAACTATTTTGTAATATGATATCTATTTTTTACAGCAGTTTTTGTTTAAACGTCATGTGCGCTCGAATTAAACAATGTCGACGGTGGTCACGGCGTGACATCACAGCCTCAACTAGAGTGACATATGGGAGGTATAGGGATCGAGCATACCTTGTAGCTCTAGACACCTTGGGTGATTGGTAATTGGTGTTAAATTTTTTTTTTTGGGATACAGACCTTCTTTTACCATGTTTCAATCTTTTTTTCAAAAATATATTTTTATAAAAATTCTCAGCTTGTGCCCATTAAATGATATTTGGTATTTTCTGAGGTTTATACAATTTAAATTTTGGCAGGATCCTTATAATACAATAAATTTGACTGGATGTTATTATGTTAAAATATGTAGGAAATGTTTTATAAGAAAAACTTTACATTTGTAAAATGCTCTAGTCAGCTAATTGTTACTGTCAAATTATATCAAACAATCTTTACTTAATCAACTTTATAAAATACTAGCTGGCCCAATTAGGCTTTTCACTGATAGACAAATCGAAGTTAAATATATTAACAAAAAACATATATCAATAAATAAATTATACCATGTATTTCTTATTGGGATTATTAGTAACTTTGACCTCCCCAAACCATTTCTAAAATTTTTTATTTTTTGAAAACCTTTTTTAGCGAGCACTTAGGGCCCTAGAGGAAGCTACATACCAAATTTCATTCAAATCCGTTTGGTGGTTTTTGAGATTTTGTTATCAGTGCTTGAGTGGTATTTGGATTATAATATATATGTAGATTTTTATTTAGTTGGGGAAAAACAAGTTTAAAAAATATAGGGATGCTATAGAAAACACAATAAAAATAATTTGTTTTTTACATATTTTTTATAAAATTAATTAAACTGTTGCTAATAAAAGTTTAACAATATTTTGAAAAATATAAAAGTTGAACCATTTTAAAATAGAGTTGACTCCATAAAATCGTCTTACATATTCCATTCATAGATTTCTGAATATTATTTGGAGAGTGCTGTTTACTTTCTTGTCAGTTCCCACATCCTAAAGTTCACAGTGCAACCCATATCTTCTCAGCATATTCAATCAGGTACAGACTTTGGGTAATTATGGTGCCTGTCCAAGTCGGTGAAGTTAAAGAGCTAATCTGAGAGTATGCGGCTAAGTTCTTACTTCTCAAGTGTTTTTAAGACTTCCTTAAAACAACCCCATTACATTTACTAGAGAGAGGCACTGTTCACAAGTAGCCTAATGAGGTAGGCCTACGTAAGTTACTTTTTGATATTGTTTGTGACTCTTCAAAAGTCAGCAGTAGACTTTTTTACCCCCTACCACTTTATTAATCTACAGTCTCTTGTAGCCAACGATTTCATTCCATGAGTTCGGCTTTGCTGCTGGGTGGTAAATTGTGATGATGAAAGTAACACTTCCAAAGAAAATTCTTTCGACTGATGAGTCGCTTTTTAATGTCTATAATTTTCAACACTGGACTAAACAAAATCCATGCATAAACGCTTAAACGTGTTTTATTTTAATGAAAAAAAGTGTAATTTTAAGTATCTTTTATAAATTGAAAGCTTATGAAATGGAATATCTTTTTGATGTAATTTGAAAGTCACTTTATTTAATAATTAGCCGACTAGTGTTTTTCAAATGTAATGGTTTTTTTAATATAACTTTTTCTACATGTTTTAACATAATTATTTCATGTGACATTTTTTAATGATTAAAATTGTCTTATGATCGAAATGTTTTACTTTTTTGAAGATTAAATAAAAATATTATTTTATGTGATACTAAGACATTTGAGCTCTTTATGTAAAAACCGGTATTTTTTAAAGATAAGATTAAGACATTCGTTGACTTTTATCATCAAATAGTAGGCCTATGTATTAAAAAATTTAAGTAACACTTGTACATCTTCGTATATTTTAGAACAATATTTTGAACTAACGCTTATAAAACAACACAAAATGTAAAAATTATTAATGAAATACACTGTAAAACTTGACTTCTGTAACAAAATACATGTTAAATAACATTTTACTCAAGAAACTACCTTTTTTAGAAATGTTTTTTTAAACCTGGAGGAATCCACCGTGCGTGATTCCTCACATAACTATTATTGAAGCGACCCCTGAAGGATTAATATTATTACTGTAATATAAACCAGTCAAGTAACAAAACATTATTTTGTGAGGATTTGTGTTCAAGTTTTATTGTATTCTCTCAAAGTTAATGATGTAAATAATGTTTATTATGGAGATTACTTTTCAACTACCGTGTTTTATAAAAACAATTTTACAGGTTGTGCAGTATAATTTAAACAGTTAGGTATAATAAAGATAGCCTATATAATATTCATAAAGAATCTTAAAACTTTATGTTTTGTCAAAAAATGAGACCAAGGTTGCCGTTGCATTATCTTGTTATTTCTTTTACGACTCAAGCTTACACTCGCGTGCTTAAACTTTGTGTTATCTAAAGTAGTAATAGTATTACTTACAAATTTAAAGTATTTAGATTTCTTGATATATTATGTTATCATTTCATTGGGTATTAGTTTATATAACACACAAAAAAACACTAGGTAATCACACAACATAAGAGAATACAATGAAGGCTTACATACATGAGCTTTAAATGTGCCAGTTCGTGTTTTGAATTTGAAAGTAATTATAGCTAAGTTGCAATATCTCCAGAACGTCTACATCACAGCACCTTACCCACAGTGCTGTTCAGCCACAATTTCATGTGGCGTGGTTTGGCAAGTGGTCTAAGTGATATAAAAATGAATTGCTTATGAAGTTCTGAAGCAATGCCAAGAAGATGCTCTTGAAACGAATGTAGGTAAACATATTAGAGAAGAGACATTGTAAATAGACAACAATTTAAAGAAAACTATTTACAAAATGTTTTAAAATCGTTTTTCCTGGCTATATATTGTTGTACTTCCGGCGTGCAGCGCCCCCAAAGATTAGATTTAGTGTACAGTTACCTACGTTACTTATTTATTCAACACCAAAGTAGGTATCTTAACTATTTGTGTTAGGCCTATATAATTTATATGACAAACATACAACGGGGTTACATAAAATACAATTAAAAACAAGAAAACATATTAATGAAATTGTAACAATGAAAATCACACTTAATAATTATAGGGGGGATTCATGCAATCTGTGCTAAATGCTTAATGCATTATCATGCTAAACTGTTATTTGAATTTTGAGTGAAGAACCCCTTGTGCTAATGTAAGATTCAAGATGAAAACCTCAAAATACCTTCCCCAAGAGTTTTTTTACGTCTTTAACACTGGGTTAGATCCCAGACCGTGCTAAAGTCGTGTGTGCTATCGACTCTAAATATCGACTTGAGCGAGCAAATGTCATCTTCCTTCCCACGTATCTGCAGAACATCCAACAGCTGTTTCAGGACTACCGGCTGACATCAGTTTTGTTTTGCTTGTAAAATTGCTTTTGTTGATAGGTTGTGAATTGTCTCAAGTATGGTATTTTGTCACTAAACAATGAGTAATTCTAGTGAAACCATGCTAAACGATGTTGATAGTGAAATTGATTATTGGGTCATTTCTTATTTCAGCTACCCACCCACCAATGTTCCGAACTTGATGTATGCTATGGATTCATACTTCTCTTGTGGGCCGTACATTCAACAACTGAATATAGTTCTACAAACAACACAGCTACATTATCATCCTCACTTTCCATGGTAAACTGGGCTACCTTTAACTACACACTTCTCTCACAATAAAATAAGCGGGACCAAAACAACTTGGATTCCTCTCCTTTTTGTTACCATTCAGCCATCACTATTGTGTCCTGTTGTGTCGTGGAACGGTCCTCCACCGAATTCGACGTCATGTTTAGTGATTCGATGTCTCGTCTTGTCGTGACGCATCGAATTTGGTGTGAGTCCGGCCTAACAAGGTACAGTAAATGTTCCGTCATAGAAAACTTCCTTCGAAGTGGAAGCAAACGTACACAGTGTAAAGGTTGATCTAGTCATTCAATTACAATGCAGAAATGACAAAGAAGCAATCGACAAAAATGAACATAGGATATCATGAGACATGTGTTTAAGGCTTTTGATAGGTTTCCCTTACATGGCGTAAATTGGTCAACGTTTGGAAAATGCAGATATTTACCATATGTTATGCGGGAAATGAAAAGTGACCTCTTGTTGGGAGAGTAAAATTTTCAGTACAGGCAAAAGTAGTAACGGTAAAAATATCGACTTTTGGTTTTCTATCGATTATTATTGCCCAACTTCTTATTTACAAGCTAACACCAATTGTAAAGTTTGTTTGTAGTCGAGAAATAATCGAAAAATGGTATCTAAGCAACAGATGTAAGGTCTGAGAAAAGGGACCTCTTGTCGTTATGAGGAGTAACATGGGTGCGACAAGAGGGGTTTCGTAATGACTAACATTGCTTGCTGTGTCTCAAAAATTAACATCTCCTGCAATCTAGTGACGTTTCAGGCAACTAACTGTAGTGTTTACTAATAGTCCAACATCTTCTGATTATTTTGATACCATTCGCGACAACATGGCCATTTTCTTTGACTGGTTAAAGATGTAATAAAAACAGGCTTAAAATCCAACAAACAACCTATTGTATTATTACATTAATAATAATCTAGACAATATCTTATTAAAAATCGCAATGATTAAAAATTCCTTAATTATGCAAGGTTGTAGGCCTATCTTAGGCTGTGTTAAGCAGCTGCATAAATAATATAAGCGTTATCATGAAATAAACCAATGTTGGCATAAATGGTATTCAAAACTTTAATGCGTTTTTCTCAAAACTACTTTTTTCCGTAACTAATTGTCATTTGGCCATAACTTCCTTAATTTGTATGATAAAATTATGATTTTTGTATTAAATTGTTCAGAAATCAACCCTCTTTAAGGAAATAATAAAAACTCAGTTTCGAAAATTTGCGACAAGAGGTCCCTTATCATCTAATGATATATTTCTGTCACATATATTATTTCTCAAGGCCATTTTTTTGTCGGTACGCCATAACTTCCTTAATACATCATCAAATTACATGAAAGAGGCATCATTTTAAAGCTTTCCTTAACCGCTACACCGGAAAAATATACAAAATACAATTATACGAAAAATAAAATAAAAGAATAAATAATCCGAAAGTAACAGTGATGTAAGATCGAGTAAGGTGTAGGGATATTTTCCTGGCGTTGGCAACACTGATAATATACAATTCAAACACATCTATTCTTTACTTCAACCCTCACCTATGCCGTTGACGCACTAATTACGCACTATACGATACTAAATATACGGTGTGTACTTAAATTAAGTGGGATTTAAGTAAGTTAGAATGCGAATGCTTCGCACGGGTCAGCTAGTATATCGGATTTGAAACTAATCAAATTAACAAAGCTAATTAATAACAAACATGTTCTGGTTTTATTAAAGGAAATCTATAAACAGACGGTAAGAAGAAATTAAACCAGTTGTAAACAGTACTTTGTGAACAGGGAAAAGAAGTAGTTAGAAATAGCTAAAAATAAGAAAAAAGTTCATAGGCCCGAAAACGTTTCGTTTTCCAGATATCCGCCATTTTGTTTTTACAAAATAATTATTATCTAAAGAACGGTTTGACTGATTGTGTTCAAACTTGGCATGAAGTTTACAATGAACTATCTCAAGAAAAATAATCGATTCTATCCAATCATGCGTTTCTAAATGGCAGCTTTTTGAAAATTTCAAACCTAAATTACTACTCAAAAACAGTATATTTTAACAAAAAATGTCAAGATACCTTTTTTGTAGCACATTTGATTCCCTATCAGATGGTGTAACTGTCAAAACAATCCGATGAAGGACAATAGCTGAGTTAAAGGTAATGACAGCAAATGTACATATAATATTACTGTGTTGGTTAGGATGCCGAGTTGAACAAACCAATTATTACACATAACTTAACCATTATCTTTCATCCGATTGTTTTGA
>JAGFPH010000696.1:210217-236274 GCA_018207615.1 Philaenus spumarius
TGAATGTCGGTTGCTGTTAAATTCAATAAAAAGAAAAATCTCTATTGGTTGGGCTACTAGCCCTACTGCACATGCGTCAGGATCTAGGTCACCGCTACCCCCACCATCTTATCCTAGTGTTTGTTGTATCGTTATTTCCGCGAAAATATCAGAGTATATAATAATCTGTTTGCATTTGTTTCGCCACGAAACGCTGCAGGAGTTGGTGAGGGAAGCTTGCAGGTGGCGGAGTCTAATAGTTTGAAATTTTTGTTAATGCGATGTTAAGGATAGATTTCTTAATTTCAGTAAACTTAGGTTAAATTTAACATTATTTAATTTATATATAGTAGTTTCAAACATATAACCTGTTCTAATTAAGCTTACTAGATTAAATGATGAGTTAACCTGGTCAAGACGTAATTTTAAAAAAATTACCGAACTTTAGGCCTACATTTCTGATTAACATCAAGTAAATGAAATATTTTATAACTCCAAAACGTTATTGTAGGTTTGATTTATCTTTGCATCCTGTAAAGGTTAAAGTCAAAGATTAAAGATATTCTACGTAGGTATTATCTCTGTGTTAGAGCAGAACAAGATATAAAGTGATCACATATGTTACAGAGGAGGAGGATTGGATCGTGAGGATACGTGAAAAATCCCGTAAAAATAAAATTTAATTATAAAGTTAATTGTAAATGATGTTCATATTTTTTACAATTATGTGGTTTGAAATCAACATCATTTGTATAAAAAAAAATTGTAATATTAAAACAAAAAATACTTGTAAGGGATGTAAGTAAATCGTACATTTTATATTATAAAAATATAATTTAATAACTCAATCTTTGATTTACATATCTTTACACAAACTAAATACTTTACTATGTGTGCACGTAAACATTAAACTTGGCATTATTAATGTTCTGACAAGCAAATGATCAATATGTATATAACAGTTTTAGGATTATACACATTTTCTACAGTATTTTCATTTTATCTCTTGATTAAAAATACAGCAGCAGAGTAATAAAAATAGATTAAATATTTGAATAATAATGTCAATCACACTTTCTTACATAAAACATAAATAATAATTATGACACTAGATATGGTTCTACTTACTATATTTAATAGCTCTATTAACTTGTGGAATACAAAAGTGGTTCACTTATGACATTATATTTGGTTTAATTAGGCCTAATTGTGTCTTTAGGTCCAAATAATAATATGGAACTATTAGTTTGGAATGTTCGACGTATTGGTTTTGTTTGTTACAAATGACCAAAAATGTATTCAAGTTTTGAGTAGTTTTGAGTAAATGTATTCAAGTTTTGTACATGCTGTTCATTTTCATCTTATACTTTTCAATCTGTGTTTTATACTAAGTTTTACTACCGCACCTCAAAATGGAAAACAAATCCGTTAAAACATCGCTAGTATCTGTCTGTACAGAAAATTTTCTCAGCAATCTAGTTTAAATCTTCTGTCAGAGCCATAAAGCAGAGCATGTACTCCAATAAACATAACTTTAAAAAAAATTATAAACATTTCAAAAAAATATACCGTTTTCAATTTGTTTTGAAAAAGTGATGAAAATCTTAGTTTCCAAAGCACAATATTTAGTTTACTTTGACAGTAAGCGGGTAGTGAAAACTATAAAAACGCGTTTCATGTTTTTTCTTTTTAGAGTTAATGTATTTGTATGATTTCTATTCTGATAGATCACTTAGAACGTAATTAAGAAATAATATTAAATGACTATGAAAATAATTTGGTATTGAGTTCAAGCTCTTTTTTAAAAAAAGTTATCGATTTCGAGATGCCTGATTGAACGGAAATTTTTAATTGAGATTTTAAAATTTTATGAAGAAGTTACGAAAGTTCGGTAAGGTTCAAAAGTACCCTCGATAAAACGACCACTACATATGGTTTTAAAACTTACTTTACAATCTATTTAAAACTAATTTACATGTCAAAAAGTCCTCTATTTTCAAAATATTTTATAACTGAAGGCAATGCTGCTTTATATTCTTCTGAATCCATGAGTTTTCTAAACGGAGAGTCATTCTTTTCAGTAAATGCGGTCATGCTGAACGATTTCAGATCTGCTGTCTTCTTTGCCCCCGCAGTTCTCATGGAAAACAAAGTGCTTACTATATATATTCCGAAACAATCAGCGTTCTTGAATTCTTGTTTAACGTCTTCCAGAGTTAGAAAGTTGGACAAACCGCAGTCCGACATAGTTGAGTTGAACGTAGTTTGGTAAGCTTTAAGCAAATCATCAAGATTATTGGTTAATACTTCGGTACGCGCAGATGACATTAGGTAAGTTTGCAGATCCAAACCGAAGGATCCAAACGTGGGCAGTTGGAAATCAAAAATGCGGACATCGCAAACTTCATTATTTTCTCCGTATTTAAACATAGTATTGTTTACGGTATAGTCTCCGTGGTTTAAGACATTGTTAGGTCCTTTCGCAGAAAACAAATCACATATCCCATTAAACAATTCCGGTCTAATATTATTCAATTTTGTAGAGTAATCCTTTAAATGTGGAACGGAGTCTAAAATCTCTGCCAAAACTCGCAAACTGACATCCACCATTAACTTTAAAAAGTCTTTATCACTACCCGCACCTCGTGCGCCAGCATGTTCTATAACGCCTGGATGTTTCTTCTGCACAGCAATAGAAGCAGCATGAAACTTGGCAATCGTTTTCAATCCGACTTCGCAATGTTCGTAGTCAATTAAATTAGTTTGTTTCGACATCTGGAATCCAGAATCCATTAAATCTTCCAATACTAAAATATTTTCTGGTTTTGCACAGTGGTAAAAAACAGGAAAAAGTGAGGTACCTTTTAAAAATTCGTTTATTTTGGGTAAAACTGAAGTGTAAATTTCTATTTCGTTGAGGGATAAGACTTCGAAATGAGGATAAGGCGTTTTGAAAAACAAACAAGTTGTTTTCTGTGCACCGTTCGTCCAACGAACTACGGCTCTGTAGACATCGCTTAATAAATTATTTCCTTTCTTGAGATTTGGCAGTACATGGAAATCCTGGATGTCGGTTGCTTCGTTCAGGGCTTTCAATAGAAATGGTTTGTCTAGCCAGGTCAACGTTTCCATTGTTGGGTTTCTGGAAAATAAAATAATTCGTAAGCTTGGGAGTTGTAAACGATATCGTAATTTATCTATGTCATGGGATTTTCTTATATGGAAAAGGCTTAATATATTCAGAGGTAAATATAAGGTCTATACATAATTCATTAACAGAACACACTACAATATATACTGCTTTAATAATAATGTGAATTACATTATTACTAAACTTTATTAATGAAGTTGAGTTGTAAACTTATAGTTAATTATTTTGAGATAAATCAGTTATTACAGAGATAGCAACTAGACGAATAAAATGACTGATAATTTATTCATCTCATAAAAAACACTTTTAATCTAGAGTCAAGGGGCTCAGAGTGGTGCAGTTGTACTTGCTTGACCGGTCTTCTACAGTAGGAACATCCAACTCAGTTCTGTATGATCGAGCCTAGTTGTTTGTGTTTTACGCTGATCATTTCATTACTCTAAATGGCATACAGTAAAACAATAAAACTGAACCTTGGGTAGACATGGAATAGTTAATAATCGTTTAACGCTTCAGAGTGTTATGGCATACACAATACGTCAATGCATTTCTATTCTAACAATAGGGGTGTTACGTAAATATTGTAGTAGGCTGCAATGTTGCAAAATAATTTAAAGCCAAAAACATATAACTATATAGTCATAATCGTCAGCTTACAGTAAACAGTGGCCAACCACTGTTTCCTTTACTTCCGCCCTCTTACAACAAATGTCTGTGTATGCGTTATATGATCTTTAAGTAATTTAAGGGCTAGTAGCCTACGCATTATATGGTAATGTGAAATAAAATGCTGAAAACCTCTAAAAGTCGTGAAAAATAATATAGTTAAAATTTTATTTCAAATCAGACTGTCCAAAATGAACTTGAACCTGAACTTGTTTGAAAGTATTCCTTTTTATTGATTAAATTTGTTAAAAGAGGTTTGTGACAGCCTTCTTTTGTAATGATGTTCTGATTTTTATACGTAAGGCTTAACGTATTAATTTACATACAGTACAGGTTTAAAGTAAGTACTCGTATTAAGGGTTTGCAGTTTCACAAACTTTTCATCGAAAGATAATAAACTGTTTTAAGTTGTAGGAAGTTGTTCGTGAACATCTAAACCATAATTCGTAGATTGCAGAACTAAATGGTTAGTTGTAAATTATTTTAGATATTTGTTTATAAACAAGAGGAAATTATGATTTTCAATTGAATTGTTTGAAAACAGGAAAACATTACATAAAGGAGTTTTCTGAAAAATTAACTGTAGTATGCATACAGTAAAAATAAAAAATAAGACCTCTATTGCTAAAACTTAATGTGCTTACAAGCGATATTCCAGTCGTGCTAGAGCGACTTCCTAATGCAATAGCATAATTCCTGCCTTCTCAATGTAGATTCCGCTCACTGAGTTAGTCATTTACTGGAGTGGTATTGCACACCTTTAATTTTTAAGTCAAAGGTGAATAATTGCTCCACTGTTGTACTGAGCAATACAGCGTGCCCCCTATTGGGGGCAAATATAGCATGGAATATTTTGACGTGTTTTTAATTAATTTAGTAGATAAAAGTTCTATTTCAATTATTCAGAAATTAATATAGACAAATACTTGTGAAATGTATGCCTACACGTCTTTCTAAAAAATATGCTTACATTTTCATAACGAAATTTATTGTTTACGCTTACAACATTATTTTTGTTTTAGGATTCTTTTTCCTCGGTTATAGCATAGATCATGAATAATAAAATAGATCATGCATGCATACGGGGGCTGTGTGCCGAAAAAAAGTTGTCGGGAAAATAGTGCATGATCGCGCCGCGAGGTAGCGCTAGGGAGAAATCATTGGTGGCATTGGTGTTTCAAACAGCTTCCGTCGTTTCCCCAACAGATAGCGCCACTATCGTCGAATTTCCAGTGGAACGAAATATTGCATTGGATCCGAGTTCTATTAGGTTATCCAAATACAATGGTTATAGGCTACGATAAAATAAAGGGTTTCAGAATATGTCCGTAATATTTATCGCTGATTTGTATTTTTAATTAGCTGGATTTATTCTACAAGTCACTATATGGTTGTGTTTTTAGTATATGGTTTTCTATTTTCATCTTCTGGTGAAAAACTCAAGGACGTAGAAGAGAATGGCAAGGAAATGGTTCGATAACGGCGAGGGAATCGTGTTACTCAAGTTCAGCTGATCTGATTGTTAGTTTATTGTTGCAACAGAATTATTTATCTTATGGTTAAACGCTTTAACCTTGATGGTTTCTCATTATTGCAATTGCTTTACATAACGTTATTGATTCTTGGTTAATTAATTGTCAAGTCTCGGTTACTCGGGACGCGAATTTTCTGGAGATGTTAAAATAGCCGCGAAGCTCCTAAAAATATATTTAGATCGTTTTCAGAAACTTTTCTAAATATGTTTATCTTAAATATTCAGTTAATACCCAATAAATTTAAATTTTAAAAATAATCTATTCTATTAAGCACATTTTGTCTTCAAGATGTCTTTAACAAAGTTTCATAAATAACACTTAGGAACAATATAATATTTGAAAAAAACGCTATAATTCATTATTCTTATATTTGCAAACATGCAGGCTATTATTAAGAGGCTAAAATGAAATAATACTATAACTGTGGGATAAACAACGTTCAGCAAGTTCAATAAGATATTGTTTACGATGGATAAATAGAAATAGATGGACGTGAAATATTATAAAACAATAGAATACTGAAAACATAGCGAAGGTAAAGGAGCAATATAGATGAAGATAGAGTTCCAAACGCGTCTACATGCAAATCTACATAACGGATCAGATCTGCATGACAAAATAAATCCGAATTCTAAAGCTTTCTCTGAATACAATTTCGTTATATTTTTAATGCATATTCTTGTACACTTGTAAAACAAAAAGAAGTGTTGACTTTGAAACTTGAAAATATAGAAAACAGAAAAAATTGCACATTTCTAATAGACACATTCAATAACAAATTATTAACATTAAAATTATGACACCATAATATTTTCATCCTGAATTTAACAAACAGTTTAAATTGAATTTCGTGGCTATTGATTGATTTCAAATTTCAAGAAAATATTAAATTTTCAAGTACATTGTAATAAACTGTGGCTAATTTAGGTCTCCAATCATGAAACACAAATAGAGAAATAAAACCCCCAACCGTTTGACAGTTTTTAAAAGTCAGTGGCAAATTAGTAGCTTTAGTGTGTGTTTGTCTATGTCTATGTTTATGACTGTCTATGTTTTTGTAATATAATTGTTACTGCAATTTGTCGCCGTTGTTTCTATTAATTTGTCACGAACTCGAAAGTCGAAAGTCGATTTAAAGAAAACACATTTTTGCAACGCAATATCCGATTTGTATGCTTCTTTTTGTAATGTATAGAGTAGATTTTGAATTATTTAAATGGTAAAAATATTTTGTAATTTGAATTTTAAAAGTACCTAAAACTTTAAAAACAATAAATTTACGAAAAATTTGAAATGGGTATAACTTGGTACGAATAATGTATAAATTGTATAAATTAAACATTTGAAGACGATTTTATAATTAAGAATTATTTCTTAAATATAACCGTTTGGGAGCTGATACATATAATAGGACTTAATTTTTAAACGATTAGATTTACAAGACATATCTAAAGAAAAAAAGTCTCAAAACATTGTGTTACATCATTAAATTAATTTTACATTATTGTTGCAAAAAATAAGCTTTTTTGAAAGTATAGTACGAAACTTGATATTTACAAAATATATAATACTGTACCCAAATCCAAAATCCTAAAAGCACGAATCATGGTAATACTTACGTACTATAAAGAGTTATTTTAAAAATTGATTTTAGGAGTATTAAGAACATTTATAATTTTTAATTAGTTCGTATTTCGTCTAATAACGGAGTAAATTAATTTTATTTTCATGATTCTTGGTCTACAACTCACTTTAAATAATAGATAAGATAATATAATTAATAAATATTGCCTTGTTATTTGTGACTTCTGTTGCTTGATTAATTACGACGCGTTTCGGGAACGCATTCCCATAGTCAAGTAAACACTAAAACACACTTTTAAAACACAAATAACTTTTCTTGATTTAACTATAGCCAAAGTGTCAGATAGGCTCAATTAATTAAAAAAATTTCCGAACCCACCACTACTGACACAACCGTATGCGCACTCGCACCACCCGACTTCCCATAAAATGTCGGCTTACAATGGCTTTATCCACCGCCTTCTAACCATACCGAAGAACAATCAGAACTTCCTTGGCGAACTTGAAACCATAAAATATATAGCTCATGCGAACGGTTTCCATGACTCCATGATCGATAAATTGCTACATAAACATACGTTAAACAAACAAAACCCCATCCCACGCACTAAAAATTTGTGTCTGTCGAATATTTTTCCCACTAATGAGCTAGTGGTCGGTGTTTTTCTTTCGAAAACCTTTAATAAAATTATTTGGTACTATTCTTAGAAGGTAAAATAACTTTAAACGCATGAAATATTTTTCATATTAAGATAGTTACAAAAATTATTTAATTTTGACTATGGTCGGGGTCTAGTTAGAGTTAGGCCTATAAATCTATCATGAAACTGAAAACTGTTCCGGTCGCTTTATGGTAACGACTACAATAGGTACTTTCTTTGAAATATACCTAAAAATAAATACAAATTGTAGTACTTTATTTAGTGATGTTAATTGAACACCCTATGATGTATATACGTGTGAACGACTCTTTTGTTTTACCAGTATATATTTACATAGATAATACAGAGAAGAGGGCAAGCGCAATCAGAGAAGTGAGTCACCTAGCTTGCAACTATTGCGACCTTCAACACTGTTGCACATGTTTGAATCTTTGAATCTAATATGAAAGTCACAGATAGAAACTGATTAGGCCTAATTACACCACTGTATTCGTTTTGTCTACAGGAAGATTAATTTAATTTGGGTTTTTGGAAACTATTTGTTTTGTGACTTTCATACTTTCTATTGTAAAAATCAATATTTCAAATTTTGAAAATTGACCTCAATTTTCCAATAGTGAGCGGCCAAATAGTTTTTGATGAAAACACATATTTTGTATTTAATTTATGAATAACAATTCAATCTGTCAAGCCTGAAACGCGTAACAATCAACGAAAGTGAGGTCACTTGACGGGAAATGATAAAATAAGAAACTTTAATTCAACAATTCGAATGTGTTCGGGTAAGGTTTACTTGGAATTTGTGATTTTTAAAAGACTCTAGTGAATTTAGGAGCTAAACATATAATTCCCATTTAAAAAGGCAGCTGATTTGAAATGAAAAATAACAACCAAAAAGCTCACATTAAAATAGCAGCACCAAATCTGACAAAGATTCAGCGTACTAGATTTATTAAAATAAGTTCAATATACATTGTTTTTGAAATAAATGTTCAAAGCATAATTTCGAAATGGACTACCTATCGAGTGTTTTCAACATCTGCGAAATGGACTATCGATTTTTTGAAGGCACCCCGTGTGTTAAACGTTGTTAAACATGACTATGCAAGTCAGATTTGATAAAAATATTATTGAAACTGTCGATATTTCACACATAAATTAATAACTTTACATACCGTATTATACACAGAAGGACAAAACAGGGGGACACTATAAATTTGTTTATTTAAGAAAAAATTGCTTGGTAAAACTAAATTATTTATATAATTTCTAGTTTGTTAGGTAATTATTTGTTAAACAACATTTGTACCAACATACGAGTATGTATATGCGTTAATTTGCCTGATAAAACTTGTTCAAACTGTTCACAGGAATACTGTATAGTTCTTGATCAGATCTATTATCACTTTTGGGCATTCCCGGTGGCTCAACTTGCTTTATTCTTCAGTTCAATTACAACTTTGGGTCATATCTGTTCCAGTCAGTAAAAATTCCCCTTTTATTTCAGCAATAAATTGTGTAAGAGCAATTGTTTTAGTTAAAAGTGGACAAAGCGTGTGTCGAGTGAAAACATCACTGGACATTCTAGATCCACCATTTTGGTGCGTGTGTGTCGAGTGAAAACATCACTGGACATTCTAGATCCACCATTTTGGTGCGTTTCCGTCTCACAGCAATCTAACCGACTAACAAATGTCCGATGGACAGGTGCCGATCTTTGTGCTTACGCAATAATCCCGGATATAGATCTGTTGAAGTTCGTAATGAACTTGGGATATTATGAGGAAAATGTAAACACTCGAATGTTGAACTGCTTATTTTTTGAATTTGTAATGCATATCCTCCATTCTACCACTACTGGTCAGCACCTTGTACAACTAATATACAAGATATCTGAATGTCTCAGAACACCTTAATAAAATTGTAACTACAAAATATAAATACTTTTCATGATATGTTTTGAGACTTATTCATTAAAAATGAAGATGACAATATTGTCTTCCTTTGAGAGAGCTGCATGAGAGATAACTCATAATTTTTAAATGGCAACCCGTTAAAAATAAGAAGAAGGTTGTATGAAATAGGATTAAATACACTTTGTCAGCTACAGGCCCCATAGTAGAGTTGCTATATTGATGAGTCCGCGCCTGTTAACTGGATCAAAGAGCAGTGGAACAGAATACTGTGGTTTGACGAGTTCTTCCTAAGGTCACAATATGGAAAGATTCCTGGAAAGTGTACGGATAGTGACAAGCACAATGTAAGATTTATCCAAGGTAGTACCTTTGTGCACTCACCTGTTGTTAGGGTAGGAAGTAGACACATACCGAGATTGTCGAGTTTGTTAGAGGCACTTTAAATGCAAAGCAAGAATGAATAGTTCAGGGGTAGGAATGAGAAAGCTAAGACCGATATTTTGTCAGACACTAGTATGTGTAGATTGATGATGTCGTTTCGTAGAATAATAGAAACGTAAAAAAGGTTTTCCGGTTTAGAAAAATTAATTCCTTTCTTCATACACTATTTTTAGGAGCAACGGAACTGTAATTAATTTTCAATAAGTTTGATATTGAAAATAAAAGGCCTGTCTTTCGCCTAAAGAAAATGGCAACATGTCAATGCTGAAAAGGGGGAACTTAGACCTAAATAAAATGTAATAGTTGACACACGCAGCACTTTAATTAGAACACTTACTTTTTTTCATAAGATGTACACAAATGTTTGAATTAATTTTGTAAAGTCATAAGGTACGTATACACTCTCGCGCCGTGCTACATGCGCGGTGTGCGCGCCGCGCGTTCACGGCTCGTTAGAAATTTTGATTTCAACGAACCTCCAGCGATTCAAAGAAAACCCGCGATCATTCTGACTTTGAGAACTTGCTGCAGAACAGGACTCAAATGACCCCGAATAATTTTCTAAATGGTTCCTTAACAGACTCGTTGGCTGTGGTTCGGATTCCACATAAAACTGTAGGTCCCGTCTTCATTAGCCTTAAGTGCAAAACAGCAGGACGTTAAAAAAAAAAAAAAGGACTCAAATGAAGGAAATGACTTTCACATTTCTAAACAGGACACTTATTTCCGCACTGCAATTTCCGCTCAAGACTAGGGCTCTATAACAAGGGCTATACCATTTTGATCATTTTCGGTGACCCAGTATCGATCGCCTATGACGTCACTATGCTGACACGCAGCAGCTGGTAATATTGCAGTTATGTGCGCGCTTTCGTTAACTCACTGTTGTAACTCGATGGAAAGGCTTCAGTAAAATAAAATTTATATATTCTTAATCTGCATAAAGTACGGATTCTAACAGTATAAAAAACTTTTATTTTAACAGGTATTTCGAATTTTAATAATTGAAAATATTTGAGAATTATCACAGACTGACATGAAAAGTTACTAAGCGAGGAAATTTTTTATTTTTGGGTTATAAACAAACTTCCAGCGGGAAAGTTGTAGCCAATGAATTGATCTAAACTATCCAATTCACCGATTTGTGATAAAATGATTACATCATTATGAAATCGATTTTTAAATGAGCGCGAGGAGGTGCCGCGCCGTGACACCCGGTGTACTGTTGTTTGATACGGGAATAGCGTTTATGTACATTATTATTGTTATTTTAAGGTAATATAGTAAATCACTTGTCCCCAGGTAATTATGCCAGCTAGAAAAAAAGCAAGCATTTTATTTTAACATAAACTAATTATAATTTATAAGTATATATTTGATATTATTGAAGTGGACACAAAAAGTTAAGTTGGAGGTTAACGTTTAAAAAATAATACTATCATACCTTATCATATCAAAAATAATATCATAAAAAATAATAACCAGTATCAAACAACTGTAAAGTTAAAAAGTGGCTTCAGTCAAAGAAACATTTAAGTACTCCGAAAATTAGACAACAATGAAGAAATTAAATAAAAGACAGCATAATTCTTTGTTATAAAGTAATTCTTTTAATTAAATATTAAGCGAATTTTTTACGTAATTACGATTTTCTTTTTCCATCATTGATCTCTAATTTTATTTCTTTGAATGTACGTAATAATGATATTATTTTTTAAACGTTAACCTCCAACTTAACTTTTGTGTCCACTTCAATAATATCAAATTTTAATTATAAATTATAATTAGTTTATGTTAAAATAAAATGCTTGCTTTTTTTCTAGCTGGCATAATTACCTGGGGACAAGTGATTTACTATATTACCTTAAAATAACAATAATATGTACATAAACGCTATTCCCGTATCAAACAACAGTACACCGGGTGTCACGGCGCGGCACCTCCTCGCGCTCATTTAAAAATCGATTTCATAATGATGTAATCATTTTATCACAAATCGGTGAATTGGATAGTTTAGATCAATTCATTGGCTACAACTTTCCCGCTGGAAGTTTACGTTTATAAACCAAAAATAAAAAATTTCCTCGCTTAGTAACTTTTCCATGTCAGTCTGTGATAATTCTCAAATATTTTCAATTATTAAAATTCGAAATACCTGTTAAAATAAAAGTTTTTTATACTGTTAGAATCCGTACTTTATGTAGATTAAGAATATGTAAGTTTTATTTTACTGAAGCTTTATCGTCGAGTTACAACAGCGAGTAAACGACTGCGCGCACATAACTGAAATATTACCAGCTAATGCGTGTCAGCATGGTGACGTCAGAGTGAAACTGGCGGCACAGTGCCGAGATCAAAGAAACGGTTTAGCCCTTGTTATAGAGCCCTGGCTCAAGACAGGGGAGTAAATATACCTTTTTCTATACGCTAATAGGCGTCAAAGTTGGGTTTAACAAATGTAGCCTTGGTTGTTATAAATAATGTAATTTTAAAATCGTTGTACAGGCTAGCTATACATTAAAATAAAGAATCCTTGAAATAATAAAGAAGTAATTGATGATAAATATTTTTATTAAACTAAAGAATGTTAATATTCAAAATCTGTTGGCCAGTATTTATTGAAATTTAATTTACTTTCTGAATTCAAACTAGAAATAAAATATCGAATGTATACAAAAGGGTTTCTTGAAAATAATAGGCAACTGAGGAATGATTTTGATGATAATGAGAAATTATTGGATTCCACAGAAGAATGTTTTTCCGATAGGCATCGATTAACTTAATTATTTTTTCTTCTGACCACTCCATAACTCACAAAGCAATCAACAATCAGTGCCCACGAAAAACTACAAACCTCTCAAACACACGTTCAAATCTGATCTCCGAAGACACAAAGGGTTCGTTGAAAAAACCGACAGGAGATGGATCGTGATGCGCCGTGCGGTTCATGCGCAGCTCCTACACCTCGAACTAACTTAGAGAACTCGACCAATAAAGTCGGAGGAGCAGCGTATAGCGCGGGTAAATCAAAAACCATTAACTAGATTAAACTGTGTCAGACTAGACAAGCGTTGCCAAAGTTAGTAAATATACATACATTTTTAAAAGAATGAAACATTTCAAATTTTGAGTTTCCTTTATAATTGCACATATACGAACATATTCACATCTACCAGTACATTCGTTAGGTTTCTATCTTCTGAAGCCATTTCTATGACATGTAGAAACTTCATAACAACTAAATAGAGACATGTTTTGAAGTTAATAAGAAGAAACTCAGAAGAAGAAGACAAAAAGAGAGAGGAAGCAAGGCCTACTAACAAGGTTTTACTCTTCTAGGTGGGAAGCTAAGACACGATCGATGGAACCCGGACGTACTTTCAAACCTGTCGAATACAAGAATGTTTATATTTATCTTGCGTCAGTTAATTGTAAATGTACTTCAACAATCGGTTGTCATGCATATTAATTCTAATCAAAAGAGACTTGTACAAGGAAGACTAAGTTACCTGTTTTTTATAAACACTAGGTGGTATAAATTAGAACAGCTTTAGAATACGTTGAAAAACAAATTATGTTTACAATTATTTGCAGCAATCTAATTCATATTCGCTAGAAAATATTAGTTATTCAAGAGGGAATAAATTGATGTTAATTTTCAACCCGATACAAAATGACTACTTCAGTCCAAAATCGATTCTAAAGGAATTCAAATATATATACAGATTTCCCGCAATATCCCGGATCTTCTTTAACTATTAAATTTAAAATCTTAAAAATTTTAGGATTTGTTTTGAGTTATATAAAATAAAATTTTAAATAAAGATATTTACAATCATATTTTACCTTTTAGGCAGGACACTATAGGGAGAGGCATAATAAATAGTAATAATCCCTATTGAGTGACAACTTTTTTCTTCTTACGGAAACCATAACCGTGATGGCGACCAAACGCTGTGTACTTCGTAACGACTAAAGTTTGATTTAGGCACTTGCAGTCAACAAACTAATTTTACCATTAGGTTTGGGACTCATACTCTATTTACTATGGAGGCTAAATAGCATACTTTTTCAGTAGATCACTTTCACTTTAAAAGGGAATTGTTTCCAATTTTTTTTTGTCGCTATATGATTAGAGTTGTGGCATAAAACATTCTTTACACTATTTTCTCGTCCAATACGTTTAAAAAGTTATCACTTAATATGGGTTGCCTTTAAAATCTATGAGGGGCTACATTGTCATCTTTATGAAAAATTTTAGTTCACAGGTCTCAAAACGTATCGTGACAAGTTTTTATATTTGGTTATTACAAATGTATTAATGTTTTCTGGAACATGTCAGACATCTTGTTTAATAATTGTATTGGTTGCTGAGCATTAGTAGAATTTGTGGACATCTTTTACAAACTAATATACAAACTGATAATAATATCATTATAAAAATAATCATTGTTAATAAGAAACATAACAAGTTTCAATAAAACAACAAGAAACAAGTTCTAATAGAAAAGTTCGATGCTGCTTAAAACTTTAGACCTTTCTTTATTTTTCCGTTTAAATAAAACATTTGAGTTACAATTACAGTAGTCTAGTTGCTTTAGAATGTGTGTGAGGGGGGGTTCATGTTCGTCTGCTATATTAACCAGAATGTCAACGTTCTTAAAAAGTGTTAATGGTAAAATCTTTTCACTGCCAATAATTATTGTGGTACATATGTAACAGTTTAGTCGTTGTAAGCATAATTGAAGGGATTTTTGTTCAGTTTTTTAAAATTTATATTACCGTTTAGCTACAACATGATAGGCTATACACCTACGGGAACAACACACCAGTAAATAATGTTGATCTTGATTCGTGAACTGTTATATAGGTCCTACTTGATAGTTGAGACAAAGTTGGTACTTTGTTTATTGTAGCTCAAATTGAAAATGACGACATTGTCAGAGTTAATAAAGTTATTTGTGAGAATTCGGATTTAAATTTTATTCTATCATGGCAGTAAAGGTTTCATCCAATTGGTTTAGAAGTTTAGCATTAATTCAAATATATAAACACACTTTACTTATTTAATATAAATAAGGAGTTATATTATTGTATACATTAGAGATAACAAGTTTATAAATTGTTCAATATGATGTTTTCCTCCAAATAAAATAAGAGCGCTTGTTATAGGTTGTTTGAACTGTAATGGAATATATTTAATTTTATATTGCCGAGGTTTTCTTCGTTACTATGCAAAGCATATCTCAATCATAAAACAATTTTAGCAAAAGTTTGATTTAAATTATTTCAGTAGTTTTCGAGACTACCTCTACACAAATCACTCCAATCGGCAGCAATTGACCTCGAAGTTAACCGACTGCTTTGTCTCGCTACTATATTTTGGAGAGAAATCAGTTATGGCGAAATCATACTCCCTACATTACAAGTATTTATTGTGTCTAATAACAATAACATTTAAACCTATGATTGATTACTGGTATTTTTTAAAACCTATTTCAGTTAAATCCTTACACAGATATTTCCATAATTACTGGTTTAAATTATTATTTATTAAAAAAATCCGTCAATAACATACTATGATTATAACCAATAAATAATAGTAAGATCGATTCGTAAATCAATAAAATGAAAGACGAAAGTAGTTGTTGATAAGAAATGTAAATTACATTTTAGCTCACGTTATTAAATGCAAATACAGTTAATATGTACATTCGCTCGCTATATTTAGAGGAGAAAAATAAAGATAATGTGCGATTCAAATAACACAAACAGTTCAACGAAACTACCGAACACAGAGAATCAATGTAAACAAACTTACGGTTGTAGTCAATCTTGGCTCTAGCGAAAGTGACTAACCTAACCAAACTCCTTGGTTATACTGTCAGTGTCAGTGATGTAATCAAGAATACAGCTAGGCCTAACACTCCCGCACATCTCAAACGAACAGGTTTGCCAATTTAAAACTTAAAGATCCAGCACCGCGTGTACATTGTTCTCTTTACTTTAGTAGCCTTATAACTCCGATATGTATTGATGTATAAAGTGTTTCTTCTAGCGGAGTTTTAAACTGTGATGTTAATATATTTTAAGCAATGTTATTGTGTGTATATTTTAATTGAAACTGCTTGGAGTTTTTAGTAGTGGCTTCAACTAGTTATTCTTCTGGAACAAGTAAATCGATACACTTTTGAAAGTTATCCAGAAAATATCGACAGTTGACTATTCCTTTAAATACATTTAAAGATCGATTAAAGTATTCACAGAAGAGTATGAACAAACTATTCAATTTTCAATTTTATTTGGATCAAGCCTACGAACCTCTTCCACTAAAGATTATTTGACAAGACTACCTTGCTCTGATATTAGACAATACAAATAATTATTGTTCGCGAAAATAAAGTTAAATCAATACTCACAAATAACCAGTTGATAAATCAATAAAAGCAAAGCCTTGATTGAAACTGTTACAGACATTAAATTAAAAGATAAATCAGCAAAAACATTACAATCTTCAAGTCACATCAATCATTTCAATACTTAATTGTTTAAAAGCATTAGGCCTACATGTAAGTCAATAACATATAACGTCAATAAACACCTGAAACGAACTCAAAGGTGTGTGTGAAAGAGAGAGAGAGGGGGGGGGGAGAGATTGAGATTTGAGATAACATCTAAGTACTAAATTACACATACTTGAAACATCAAAGGTGCTTACCTCATTCAATGTAGACATTTACAATAACTTATATCCTACGGAAATTCCCACAGAATGGCACATTGCTAACTTATTAATAAACCCGTGAACTGGACAGTGACGACTAGCGATGTTAGTGGCCTTGGCTAGTATTAGGCCTGCCCAAGGCCTGCACTATCAGTTATTTTATGTTTATTTTTATCCAAAGTTAAAGATAATCAAATTGTACGTGTACTCATTGACTCACATTGATTCGAAAATTTCAAACGTTATTGTTTACTATGCGTTGAGGTAGTGTACAGTTTAATTAACAAAGATTAAACAAATGAATTACTAAATTAAATTATTTGATTAATACTGATCTTTTCTGCTACATTCCCATCAATAATTACACGTCAACTGTACATTAAAACCAACAATATTGTATGTTTTTTGATTGTAGGTCTACTACAAGACACTTAAAAATATTATAAGATAGTTTCAGCAGTATAAAAATGTATTTGACATTAGGTTATATACCTGTGAGTACACGTAATGTGGGATGGTACACTATCAAGGACAAATTAATTCTCTTTCAGATATTTAAAAATTCTGGCCAGAGAAAGTGTTTTTTTACACTTTAAAAATATTGCCTTTTATATCATCATAAACGATATCTTAATCGTATTTTTCCATTCATTTGATATAGTTTGCACTTTTTAGTCTGTGTCAACAATAAAAAGTAACCGGTGTTGAATAGATTCTACTAACAAGCGCTTATACAATAATGTTTGAGGTTAAAGTGGAAAGGAGCCTTAACTTTGATTATATAACGAATGCAATGGGAATAAATAGCTATTTTTGTCTTAAGGGAGGAAAGTATTACCAATGAATACTTAAGGTATTACTTTCTCGCCCCAAAATGAAATGTTACCGCACGAGTGCAGCTGCAGCGAGCTACAGTTTTAGTAAATAATTTGCATTTTACTGTGGAAGAAACTTGATTAAAACATAGACATTCATATTTACAAATAAACGGTATCAGTTAACTGACACAAACTTTCTCCCAACTTACTGTAGTCAAAATAATATTGTTTTTAATCATTTTATTTACTACTTTTTAGAACAAAACAAAAAAATAATATTCTACCTACGTCAATCGTATAAAAAAGTTATTGTCCCAGGCGGGATTCGATCGCGCGACCTTTGAATTACTGGCCGTCCTCGCTACCGTTGTGCTACCCCGTGCGGCCGTCGCCGTGATGCTAGATTGACAACATAAACTTGTTTATTTTTTAACGTTTCCCATAATTATGAAACGCCGAAGTTTTGATAAAAGCGGGTGGTGTCATTTTGTTTGGCATCTTAAGCACTATAAATACTGAAAATTTGATCAAAATCGTTAGAGCCGTTTTTGAGAAATTTGCATTTTTGTCGTTTTTTATTGTTTTTTTGGGGTAAATTACCCTTAAAAATTAAAAATTCAAAAAAAATGAAAAAAATGCCTGGAGATATTAGGGTTTAGTACCTACATACCAAATTTCATGAAAATCGGACCAATAGTGTCCCCTCTGGTCGTGTATACATACTGACACACTGACAGACAGACACCACGTTAAAAACACTTTTTTGGGTTCAGGGAGCACCAAAACAAAAAATTCCACTAAAAATATTTTTGGGTTCAGGGAGCACCAACACAGATAATTGCACTAAACAATTTTTTGGGGTTCTGGGAGCACCAAAACAGATAATTCAACTGAAAATTCAAATTCGAACATTTTTACGAAAACAATACTTTCTCCATATACTACGACATAGGTTACTATGTCAATAACATATTATGACCTTATCAGCTGATTATAGTTTCAAACATTGAAAATATTCCATCAGATGAAGTATGTATTTTAAATGAACACATAGCTGCTATGCCAGAAAGAGCACAGTTTTCACTAGACCGTGAATACATGAATAGTTTTCAAGCAGCCTACTGTAATTTTAATTACATATTCTAATTGTATATAGTGATTTCCTTATGTTAAAAAAATATAATTTGAAGGATTTTGAATATGTGTATTGTATAAATATTTTATTGTATCTAACTCTTATTGAACTATGGTTCTTATAATCTTATCTTAAAAACAACACGATTTGTTTAGAGGCTTTAGCAAAGAAGAATGTATAGATTACTAAACACAGTCAAGTCTCAGTATTAAAAATGATCTTTTCTGTTTATTTATTTGTAAAAACTGCTTATCAGTTTGTATTAGTAATGTTTCTTCGTTTCAATAAAAACGCTTTACAAAATTATTTCTTTAGCTCAATTGAAAATATTTATCCTCGTAAGCTAATGTTGGATTTACAATAAATGCAGGAAGTTAAACAAATATACAAAAGACTTAATATATCTGGTTCCAATAAATATTGTAAATTGTTTTTAACTATTTATGTCAATTTGAGTTTAGTTGCATTCATCTTATAAGTTAATTTTATTTATTCGAGAATTAGTTCTGAACTTTGGGGCTCTCCTCCATTATTTGATATTTTTTGTGTAATGGAAAATTATTGTTTAAATTGTTAAATATACCGAGTTATTTGATAAAAACCCATCTGTTCTTTAGAATCAAACTTGTGATAATTTTTAAAGAGAAGCAAAAAAGTATGATTTTCATTTCATCCCTACCGGTAGTAGGGATACAAAATAGTTTGCACTTAACTATTTAAGTTTCACTACAATACCAACTATATCATTTGGAAATTTCCATTATTCATTTATATAATATTAAAAAAATACACATTTTAAACTGCAAATAAAAATTACTGTATAGTTGTTCTGCCTATTCAGAAGACTATTTTCGTACTTTAAAAAAAATCAATTTAATTTTGCCATCATCTGACATTAACAACACTCAATTTCCTTTAATAATAATATGAGTGGTATTTTTGTTACTCTGTTGCAAATCCAAAATTTTCTTTTACAATTTGTATAAGTTAAAAAAGGTTAAGAAAATGAAGAAATAACAATTTTATCAAATTAAAAATTTATTACAATCAAGAAAATAAAATATATAAATGTTATAAATACTTTACTAATCAGGAGGCAGCTCTTCCACTTCTACACACGACCGATAGTCATCCTCTGAGGAAAGTGAGGAGGAAGCATCAGTATCGTCGACTTCCTCGACTATATAATCTTCATCTTCTGAATCGTCATCCTCTGAATCATCATCCTCTTCTTCACTTTCACTTTCGCTGCTTTCTTCGTCTTCACTTTTATGTTTTTTGTCTTCTTCTTTACTCTTATTTACATTGTCTTCGTCTGCTTCACTTTCTTCTTCGTTGTCTTCTCCTGAATCAGTGGATTTATTAAGATCGTCTTTGGTCCTTAAATCTGAAGATCTGAAATGAAAACGAACGTCAGAACAATGCAATTGAAATTCTAACGACAGTTGAACTGTTTAAACATTTAATAATTTAAAAGGTTCTTATAGTTTGTTACAAATAGTTAAGCTGCTAAAAGAAGTTGTTGAATTAGATAAAAAGTAATGTTTAGTTATTTTTAATTTCTTAAAACCTTTTTACGTTGATTCGACTGTCTTTATGTCTTTCTCTCGAACTAGATGGTCAATGGTATTATTTACTATATAACAATGCATTTGCGTATATAATACTATTCAGCAATTAAATTTCAACTGATCTTTCAAATTTAGGCCTACAAATTAATGTTTTACGTATATTATTTATATATACTTTTGGAATTTTGCATAGTTTGTGATTTTGAATGACGGTGTTTGTAGAAGGTTAAAGAATTATTAAAAATACTATAGGGTAAACAGATCAGTTGAATTAGTTTCGTTCTGACCGTATGTGATGTACTGTCCGTGAGAATAGACGTGGATCAGCCCGGCAGACAATGCTGTATTCAGCGTTAGTATCAAAGATTTTGAAGGCGTGGAACATCAATCCAATACTCGGCAGGGCTCTATAACAAGGGCTAAACCGTTTCTTTGATCTCGACACTGTGCCGCCAGTTTCACTCTGACAACACTGTGCTGATAACTGCAAGACTAGAGCAGTGGACTCCTTGTGCACGCTGTCGTTTACTCGCTATTGTAACTCGACGGAAAAGCTTCAGTAAAATAAACGTAATGGATAAGGATGTAAATATTCCCGTATCAAACAACTGTACTTCGGGAGTGGCGGCGCGGCACCTCCTCGCGCTCATTTAAAAACAATTTCATACAGATGTAATCATGTTATCACAAATCGGTGATTTGAAAAGTTTAGATCAATTCATTGGCTACAACTTTCCCGCTGGAAGTTTGTTTATAACCTAAAAATAAAAATATTCCTCGCTTAGTAACTTTTCCATGTCAGTCAGTGATAATTCTCAAATATTTTCAATTATTAAAATTTGAAATACCTGTTAAAATAAAAGTTTTTTAGTACTCTTAGAATCCGTACTTTATGTAGATTAAGAATATCTAAGTTTTATTTTTGAGATTTTCTTAATCATAAAGAATAATCAAAGCATAGCGTATGTACACACATCAGTTATGCTTGAAGTGAGCCTTGTTCTTCCTAGCAAGCGCCTGCAATAGTAGGCAATTGTCCGCGTCTATACTTAACTCTCACGGTCAGTAATCATGATTCAGCTATATCAATTAATTTGGAATATCTTATTGGTCTTCTTTTGAATAACTTATAGTAAGTTTAAGCCCCATTCGACATGGCGTCAAAAATTAAATAATTTTATACTTGAATCTGTACCTGGAATAGTTACAAGATAAAGAACTTTTAATCCGATAAAGTTGTGAAACTAATATCGAAGGATTGTTTGCTATAGACCCTGACTTTGTAAAGCTGTGTGGAAGCGAGACTAAAAATAAGAAACGTTTTGATAACATCATTAGGTTTGTCGTTTTGCCATACAAACAAGATTTCTGTTATTAGTAATACAAAAAATTAGGTAAACATAGTTTTTATTATCGTTTGCGAAAAAATTACCAACTTTATTTTACTAAGTACTGTAAAACTATTAGTGCTACAAATGTCTTCTTGACAGTTATCTATTCCTAGTTACTTTCTAACATAACCTATATCACAGAGAAGAAAACTCTGTGCCTACATTACAAATAAACTATCTAAAAACATGTCATTATTTAAATTTTTTTACAAATATTGACAAATTAAAAATATGTCATTGATCAAATCCTAAAATTTCATGTTTATTTATTTATTTCATGTTTATACTATGATTATATTTGTCTTCAATTCAAGAATGAATTGAATGTTTATTCCTGAGACGATTTACAGTATATTTAAAACTTATGTATTTTTATCGCTAGTGATAAAGTTGTGGAAGTAGGTGAAGGAAGAGGCTTACGTACCTTCTCATTAAAATCTTTAATACCCCGAAAATTTAAATAGTTCCAGAAATAAATTATCAACCTATATTTGCATCTGTGATAAATATGAATAAATTACATATTAATAAACATAACTTAGTTTAAATGTTGTTAATAATGAAGCAGATACTACGTATCGAAGAGCTTTAAAACTATATTTTTTAACGCATTAAATTTTTTGGTAAATTAATAAAATTTTGTCAAGGTAAACCCCGTGTTTCTTCTTATAATTGGTGCGGAACACAGAGACGAATCCAATGATGTTTATATTTCGAAACATAGAGCCGTCAACTGCGCTGCATACTCTAAAAAAGTCTCTAAAATAAAAAAATACGTAAAATATATATTTCCCCCAAAAAACTAATGTGCAAAGGCGCTTTTTACACATTTGCATGTGGACATATCTATATATTGTATATTATACGCAGGGTATAAAATATAATTATAAAAATGTGCGTGCATGCGTTTCTGAGTGTGTGTGTTGGTGTATGTAAAAGTGTGCATTCACATACATATATTATACACATTCATGCATAAAATGTATAATTTAAAAAAACTATTAAGTCATATTAGGCTTGTAGCTATAATAACTTGCCATGGATCAGGTAAATAGGGATATTTGTTAACATTCCTTGAGTTCTATCACTCACTTAGAAGGAAGTTTATGGTCGTCTTAAATTAATTGCTTTTACTTTTAATGCCTATTAGAAATGTTGACCAGTCTCCTTTTATACTCTTCTTTTCGTCAAAAAATGTTTTTTGACCTTTTAACCCCCATAACTACCCCCCCCTCCCCAAGGTCACGAAAGAATTGCTCAAGGTCTGAAAATATGTCATAAACTACAATTTCCAACAGTTTTATAAACATTTTGCGTTTACTTTTTTCTTGTATTCCAATTTTTTGTTTAAAAACCACTATTTTCCTTTTAAACATCCCTAATCCCCTTTTGGGGGCCTAGAAAGGCGTGCATTTTTTACTTCATTATTATGCTATAAAGATCCGTTGCATAAAATTTTAAGTTTCTAGCCCGACTTTACACGGAATCTAAAGCCCACAAAAGATCACATATTAAGGTCTTAAAAAATGTACTTTCTTAGGCATGTACATTGGGAAATGTTCTTTCCCATTTAATACTGTTAAAAAATCCACCGTCTACTCGCTAAAGCAAAAAACTGATTTTTGTACCCTTTTCAACCCAAGCAAAACACGTGGTTTTATACCCTTCAAACCCCCATCAAACCTTCTTCTTGAGAGCGGGAATTTGTAGACTTTTTCTACAATGTTTATGTTAAAAAGAACCTGTCTGCAAAAGATCGTACCTGAGTGTATTAATTCTAACAAAAGCCTTTGTATTGATAATATTACACGTACTAATCAGTAAATAATATGTCAACTTGAATGCGTTGTATAAAAAGCCTGTGCGTGGGAAAAGTGTATAAATTTGAATGTAAATACCACGTCAATTACGTATAAAACATATTCATAGCTTATTACACCTTAAATAAATATTGAATAAGTGTTTTGTGTTTTTTTTAGAAATAAAAACCTAGTAATTGATTTTAAAGCTAGGCTAGACCAGAAAGAAATTTTAACTGAAACTTTATAAAAATACTAGCTAACAACTAATAATCATGAAATTCAGGTGGAATGAAATACAGGTTTTGAAACTATTTTGTACTCAGTTAATTGTGCCAGCACATGGATTAGCCTGCAAAGCTCACAAGGCTAGTTTTGGGGTATAATAACTGATCAAATACATTTTATATGACTAACGGCATCATACAATGTTTGTGTAAGATATTAATCGGACAAAACGATTAATTGCTTTGATTGAATCAGTTTATGCAATCTTATATGACTGTAAGAGCACATGTGCCGAGTTCAACTATTTGGAGCGAATCCTTGTCTAATAGCCAACTAATACACGTCGGTGATTCACACATTCTTGGCAAGCGGTTGAACGTTCTTGACTGACATTGCATCTTAAATTCAAGAGTATACACAAACCTTAATCACACCAACACAACGTTGTCTAATTTTAATGATTGTACGAGACACATTTAATCTAATTGTGTAACGCCGTTCTTTACTAAATTGGAATTCAAACTTAGAAATTAATTGAGGACCAAAATATAATGTGTTCAAAATCAAAACACATATTCTGAGAGATTAGTAACAACTTGCAGAGCTTGTTTAGGCAGGTTTTAAGAATGCAAAGTATGGAAATATGTATTTTAGGAAAACATAAAATTAATACACAATTTTAGTCATAATTGGATTTTATTTATCAATGCTTTTAATGTTAGCCAAACATATAAGATTGCAATATTCTGACAAGTTGTTTTTAATTGGCTGTTAATCAAGAATCTGTTTAGTAAAAAGTAAGTGTAATACTAGTTTATGACTGTCAAGAAATAAAAAGATAAACGGTACCAGGAACTGGCACATAGTTTCTTACAAACATATTTAAATTACTAAACAGATTCACTGTGACTTCATAATTGTAGGTGGAGTAGAGAGGTGATTTTAAACTAGGAGATTAACTAATAAATATTATTATTATTAGCTAGAGATAAAACTATTCGATCGATTTCGAACAAATTTGCACCAAACACGTCAATTAGGCCTATATAGATGCACGAAAAAAAGTTTTGAAAATTTTAGAAAAACAACCTTCTTTATGGCCAAAAAACCCCAAAATCAGTTATTATTATTAGCTAAACGAGAATTTTTAGAAAGATGCGGTTTTTGCATATGGTAGGGTACATTTTAAAGGCTACAAATAAGCCAAATTTTATCAAAATCGTTGGAGCCGTTTTTTTATAAAAAACTAATAACAGATTTTTTGGGTTTTTTTTTGCCAAAAAGGGGGTTGCTTTTCAAATCCGTTTTTCTTGCATCTGTACAGGCCTACTTGACATGTCTGGTGCAAATATGTTTGAAATCGATCGAATTGTTTTCGCTCTAGCTTTGTATACATACAGACAGACATTTTGTAAAAAACACTTTTTTGGACTTAGGGGGTCCCAAAACGGATATTTCCACAAAAATCTCAACATCGATTTTCTTTGCGAAATACTATACTTTCTCTATACTATAGTATAGTGATAAAGTAACAAGTAATTAATTTTCCTTACAAAGTAATTATAACTTATATACAACTCCATATTAAAAAGACACAGATTTTGTAGGAGACGTCAAAATATTACAAATTATATTATCTCTGATACTCTGATTGCATTTCAAAGTTCATTACGAAACACAATGCAAGTTTAGTATTAATTTTAAATATTAGGATTTTGATTGTTTGGCTTTATTAGTAAACAAATAATACAACTATAAAAATACATTAAAAACACAGGTTTGTCACTTCGTTTAGCTAGGTTTAATGTTTAAAGCACTCGCACTGTGTATTGATAGATGTAGACGGTACATATTTAAATAACACGTCACTCTATATTTCCCTCCTTACGTATTGTAAGCCATTGTATGTTTGCTCTTTTGTCGAAAGTAAATGTACAAACTCGTACAAACGGAGTGTTTAATATAAACCAATCACTAATATTGAAATTGCCGTAAGTGTAAATACTTGGTTCGATTACCCCGTGTAGGAACAAATATTTCGCTCGGGAGATTAACTTGAGACGTAATTTAATAATAATATAATCGAAAGGCAGGCAAATGTATTACGTGGAATGTACTATACAATTGGATGAATTAGCAACTAACAATAACTATAATACAAAAGAGTATGTTGCAACTGACATGTTAAACGTGTCTTCTGATTAATATGTATGATCATGTTTTTAAAAGCTGATCGGTGACTGAATGATCGAAAAGATAAAATTTACTAGTTTTAAAAATTTCAGTTTGAGCTTCTTTTAGAACTTATGTTAGATAAACTATTATGGCTGTCATTTAAATTCCCCCATAATTTAAATGTGTGGTTGGCTACAATTTAATTTGAACAATTTAAGTATGTAATTGGCTGTCATAAGTTCCCAATAATTTAAATATGTAGTTGGCTGTCATTTAAGTTCC
>JAGFPH010000696.1:236284-255121 GCA_018207615.1 Philaenus spumarius
TAATTTAAATATGTAGTTGGCTGTCATTTAAGTTCCCAATAATTTAAAAGTTTGGTTGGCTACAATTTAATTTTCCCAATAATTTAAAAATGTATTTGGCTGTCATAACAATTATAGATTAAATGATGGAATAAAAACATTACATTGCCTTAGGAAAATAACTAGAGCATAATATTATTTCTTCTTAATTTAGCTTACAATAAGTGTGTTTACCTTACGATCCAAGATTGCTGCAGAGAGGTAGGCGTTCGAAATGTTTATAATAATTGTATTTGACAGGGCAAAATATTATAAAAAAATTAGGTTGATTTCTATTTTCGTTAATTTATTTAGTAATTTTGTTAGTAAAAGTTGTACTTTACTAATGTAATAATACTATAACAGTTTTCCTAATCAGTTTACAACAATTTGATTACTTTGTCAGTTAGTGAAACAGACCATATGTCAAACCTTACCCAACTCCACTATTCTTCCTGAAGGAAAGCCAAACTTCATCGTGATGTTTGTCTAAACTGTCTTTACAGAAACAAACTGAACGATTGTGGTTATCTTCTGACAGGAAGTCTTTACACCTAGAACATGTCACTCGTGGGAAAAACGCCCATGTCTTCCTTGACGTCTGAAGACGATGAGGAGACATAAACTCAGGCGGTGCGAGTTGGGTATTCCGTTTGGACTGGGTTCGTGCGAGCGATGTGATATTGTTTTCCGACGACACTAACGTCCCGTTATGGTCGGAAAGATCGAGAAAGCCATCAAAGTTCTGCACAGTATGGCTCACACTTCTCTTATACACTGTTTCACACTTTGTGGATACGAGTTCGTTGGAACCGAAATCACTGGACGACGTTTCACTGAACCGTGACACGCGACAGTTGACACCATCGCTGGTGACACTGGTCACACTCAACTGTCTTTGACACGAACTCCCCTGTGGGGAGTCCAGGAAAGAGAATATCGACTCCATGACGTACTGAAACCGAACTGATACTAGATGATCGAACACATGGTCTAAATTTAATCTGAAATCTTGGACGGAAACCAACAACGTATTTCTTTTGGCAAATTAATGTGTTAAAACTATTACATCACATTTACTTTCCTACATGTTCTTTCCGATAGAAAATAGATTTTTTCAAAGAAATTTTAAAATTCTATTATATAAAAAAAACATTATTATAGATACATTTGTCCTATTGTATTGTATTAGAATGTATAGATATTATAATCTGTATTAATTGCAGAAAAAAGTTGTATAATTTCTCGCAAGGTATATTTACACTTTTGTATAAAAAAGGTATACGGAGGGTGATATTTTACTAGTAATTTAACAAAGGCTAAAAATTATTTATTCATATATTAAAAAAAAAAAAACAACAACAGATTTTTCAAAATATGTTATGTAGTTTTTCATTGAAAAAACTAAAAATATCAAAATTAACAACTAATCGTGCTAATCAATTTTAATAACATGCAAATGAACACAAAGCATAGTTGTGACTTTCAAAAAAATATTTTTAGCGAATTTCCATAGGAAAGATGAGCTATTGCAGTAATGGTGAGACCTAAGCTCGGGAGTAGTAAATGAGCACCGATCATGGTCCCCAGAATACGTTTTGGGATGTAATTAAAATATATATATATGTGTATAAATATTGAACACTCTGTAGGTGTATGCAGGGTGTTCATTTGAAAACTTCAAACTCGTATTAAAAGACTTATAGCCCAAGTATCAAAATTCTGTAAACTGAAGTGTATAGTAGGCCTACTAATTGGAGGGGGGGGGGGGGTTTTGAAATGGGTGAAACACAACATCATTGCATTCAGTATGTAATGGTGTTTTGTTATTAGCAGTAAGTAGTAGTTAGTAATTGTTGTGTAAGAAATAACATTAGGCTGCTGATACCAAACGGCTTGGCCGACTTCAATTTTTTTTTTCAATAATCTACAGCATTTTTTATGAGCTTCAATTTGAGGTGTCACAAGGTATATGTTGCCTTTTCAAAATTTTGACTTTGGGTAAGGGGTAAGGTGGGGCATGGGGGGTGAGCACCCCCATTTTGAAAATATTTTTTTTGTGTTCCCCCAATTAGTGCTATACAATCCCTTTTACAGAATTTTGATATTTTGGTTATAAGTCTTTTAATACGAGTTTGAAGTTTTCAAATAAACACCCTGTATATGTGTTCGCACTTTAGAGGCCATATTTTAAGTCGATTTGGTCTGATCTTGATTACCTACGTTATTTTGACATACCTACGTCGATAATGATTTATATCATACTTATTTTATATACTTGAGTCTGAAATTGTCTCATTTAGAAAACCTCTCACCTCCAGTCCGACAAGGGTGCATACTTTACCGGTGTAATATGTGGAATAAAATATTCCCAGTATAAAATATGGAGTTTAATATTACATTTTTCAAATGATATATGAAACCCTTGTCTTCTTTCAAAAGCCACTATTTCCCACAAGTTCTAAAAGACTCGGTTCAACATTAAATCTCGAAGAAAATAATTTAGCATTTATTTTTATTTTGTTGACAATCTGGTGTTAACTTGTTTCATTATAAAGATATAACTAATACTTTTGTCTGAGATAATGTATAATAATTGTATACAAAATGAGATTTTATTTTAACAGCAAGTCAGTGATGCGTTTTATTCTTCAAAAAACAAAATAAAATTATTACTTTGGCTCGCATTAAAATGCCAAAGTATTGAAATCTTGCTAAATTCAAAAATTTTACCATACATTTTTATTACTTTTCTTGGCGTTTCGAGGTTTCTGAACACGATAAAACAATACAAAGTTTTGGTCCGTTTGTTTGTCTGTTTGATGGACTCACAGACGTCGCAGAAAACTTCTGGTGGTGTCAAAATCTTCTTATTTTATTGCGGAGAGTTGAAAAGCTTTTGAGCATTCTAGCGTGACAGCAACGTGACGTGCGTGACAAAAACGTCACATTTTTCAGTATTAAAAAAAAAAAAAACACGAGCCGAAGTTTTGAAAAAGTATTCCATCTTTTCATCTTGGTGTATTGTTGTTTATTAAGTTTAACATTTTGTGCAGACAGTTTTGATCTATACTAAACAAAATACCCGTGCTCATCATCTAAATAATTGAAATTAATTGTTTCACTTATTTTAGAATCGGATTAGAAACCAAATTAACCAAGCAATTACATAATTACATAATTACAGGTAAAAGAAAACATCTATTTTTACGTTTGAATAGAATTATTTAAAGTTGTTTGAACCTAAATGTGTTTCACAAAATTGAACATAATATTGGAAAATTAATTTAAATTTACATGTAGTGTAATTAATTACTTCTGTACAAATGACATTGGTAGATATCCCTTGGATCAGTAGACTATGAAGGTATTTGCTCTTTATTCATGGTAATCACAAAACAATAGGGAATCGAAGACGACCAAATTGGAAAGGGTATTCTGACGGAATAAAGAAATACATATCGTCTCCCCATCTCGCCTTTATACAGTATCCCACACAGCTTGTAGATTTAGTTTCTTAGAATATGTCTAACTACGTGCAATTAAAATAAAACCTTTGACAGTCAAATGTATAAAAGTTAAATATCCTTTTTAGATCTTGTGTTGGTTTTATTATTTATAAAGTTAGTCAGCGTTTGTTAATGTATTCCTTATACTAAAAATATTGAAAACACATAAAATAAAATATTTAATTACTTGTTGAATAATAGGCAGTATAAAGAGGTTTAATAAAGAGAAGCAATACGAAGTCCGGTCGCCAAATGAGAAAATAAGCTTGGACCTTGAATTAAGGTACAACTATTATTTTATTATTGATTCTTAGCACTATTTGATATACTGAACCATAATGTGTGGGGTGCCAGGGTGGCACCTTTGAATATCGAAGGTAAAAGTTTACGGGGTCCAAAATAACAGAACTTATCCATTTTATTGCGAATGAAAGGGAGTCGGCTGACAAAAATTAAATATTTGTAGTTTAATAAATGTTTATGATGTGAATACTATGTAATATAACGACGAATGTTTGACAAAACAAAATACAACCACAATAAACACAAATGGCATAAAAGCGATTAAGTACACTAATAAAGATACAATTTTGAATAAGTAGATTATGGTTAAGATTCTTATATATTATGATGCACACATTTTGCCATTCACTATAGGCCTACTTTAAATTAAATTTGGGAAGTAATAACACACAACCTGTGAAATGTTTTTTGTCATTCTATATGTTGATATTTCATTGAAAAACTTGAAAGCATAACAACAAACCGCCACATGGCTAAAACATAATATAGCATGTTGAAGTAATCAACATTTAAAAGTACGTATTTGAATTAATGATGAATTTTTAATTATAATTCTTCATGTTTAGGAGGATTTTTGTTGCATTTTAAAAATAAAATAATACAAAATTTGGTTTAAAAATACACTTAGAATATAACCCTATGAAATTTGACCACTACGTAAAACTTATTTTACAAGATTTTTAATATTTTTTAAGTTCCATGACATTTTTTTGTTTTAGTTTTCAAGCTGTTTTTAGCTGTCAGAATAAAATATATTGTATTTTACCATTATTGGCTTAAATGAATTTGAGAATAGTTGTAAATACCTTCGTTTCTTCAGTGTTTGAAACAAGTTATATCATTGCTTTAACATAAAGTGTTTTTAGAGAGCAATGCACGGAGATTTCGTTTAATCCATTCCTAAATGTATTATATGAGTAGACCTAAAGCTGCACAATTACGTTTTGGAAAAGGCTTAAACGAATTTATTTTTCTACTTAATTTTTAAGATTTTGTACCTTAAAAGCAGAAAACGGAACTCATATATTATGATCTCTAGTTCTTGTACAGTCTGACTCTGGAATTAACTATTAAATTTGGCATAGTTATGAATCTTGCCAACAGGAATATTTTCCAATAATTATCACTCAAAAGTATTTTACTTAAAATTTTCAGAGGGTTAAATTTTGGTAAACAACAAATTAATTATTTATTGTGTAGAAAGAAAGGGCTTTATATAAGGATTTCAAAATGTTATAAGAATTTTGTGATAACTAGACTTATGGTCAAAATATTTTCAAAATAATGCTAAAAACGCGATTCACTCCTCTATTTAAAAAATCACAATCCAGGTAAAATATTGAATTAAACTATGGTGTTAGAGGAACTTTTATTAACTATAAGGGATACAAATTTTGTGAAAAGTGATGAAAAATGCTTCTTTCATGAGGTATGTTGTAATACTGTGGTTTTGGGAGCCATTACATCTTTCTACAGTGCTGGTTTATTAATGTAATTCATTTTTGTTATTATAATGTTATTTGCTAGTTCAGGTAATTGAGTATATTTCATGTTGAAGCGTTGATACTATTAACTCAAAGTTAAATTCACTCTTCTACGGTTTATTACAAATTTAGTTTTGTCTATAAATAATATTAAGCGCATGCTCAAATTATCAATAAACTTTATAAACAAGTACATTGCCTTAGATCAACTAGAAGTAGAAGAAAATCTGTAATTTAAGAAGTACTTTATGATCACAGTAACGTTTACTTCTGATAAACTTTCGGCTTCTATTGTTTGACGATTTTAAGGATCTAATTGTCTTCATATAGACATTGCACATTTTTAAATTATATTCTGAAACAATGGAAAACTGAGAAGTAGCGTACAAACGACAAATTAAATTTTCGTGGAATTCCATAACAGCAAAGGAATTTAATATTTTAGAAACTCGTTAGGCTTGAACTTTTCTTCAGTTTTTATTTCAGAAAACAATTTCTTACGATGCTCTTACATTGACAACGTCAGTAAGATAAAGGGTTGTTGTTTCAGACATTTTCGTCCTTATTTATCAATAAATATCACTGTTAACTTAATTTACATACATTTTTATTTGTCTTATATCCCATATTACTTTTACTCAACGGATAAACATAAATAATTAATTTCGTTTTCTTATTTATTACGGTTACCAATAAGGAAATAATATTTTTCAGTCCTACTGTATAGAATGTAAGATTCCGAAGTGTCTGCATTGTATATAATTGTATTACTAAATTTAGAGTTCAAAACAAAAATGATAAAATATCAAGGAAGTGGTTAGTTTTGAATTAAATTGCCTTTATTTAGCTGGGCAAGGTTAGGACTGTTTAAGTCCTCTCTACCACCTCCACTAACTAGCTAGTTTTGAAATAGCTTTAGTAGTAAGTCAAACCAATCATAGGTAAGAATAGACGAAATCAATTGTGTGAGTAGATCTTTTAGAGTTATTTTATTTTTGTCTTTCAATTCATAATTTTTGCAGTTTTGATTTTGCCTATTATTGTAACTAGTCGCATACGTAGTATTAATAAGTTTGTTTAATTTTTGTTACACTGAAAGGGGTTATACTTTCTAAGGAGTTTCTTCTGTAATTATTCTGGGCAGAGGTTTCTACACCTATTCGAATAGATTAAAACCGCGTCTATATACAAATCTGTGCAAAGTAAGAATAAAGTATTTGCATCTAGTGACACGCTACTTGCTCGATGTGAGTCACTGCTCAACCAGAAGTTGAGCCCTCCTGAAGATGTCTTTGGTGAGATACAATCCCAAGCATCCTATTTCGAAAACTTGTTACGTTTTTTAGTTATTTTATGCAGATATGGCCTCCTGCAAATTATGATGTAAAAATCCAGCATTATTGCTGTTATTGAACCGAAAATAATGTTGAAGGATTACATAAAAAATGAATGCTTGGAAAACAGAACCTTCGAATCAAGGATATGATCGACTGTATGCAGTCAGAAGAAGGAAACTAAGCGTGTGCGTTAACGAGGGCAGAATCAAATATGGTAGAGGTAGGCACACGCAGGAAAAAGCATACAAGAAACTAGAGGAATGGGTGAAAAAATAATAAAAAGGTACTAGGTCTAGTAGGAGAAGGTGACATCGGTGAAAGCAATGGCACACTTCCAAACCCATATGTAATCTCATGACCCTTGAATAAAAAATTTACAACTTAATTAATTAGCCTTACCTAATAGAATTAGAGTGAGTTTAGTTATACTAGTTTTACAGGACACCATCTCAATCTTTCCTTGCACGAGCAATAATCACTAGATCAGAGCATTGTACAACAGAAGAGAAATATTATGTATTCGTCTGGTACAATAGTATTAATAATAACTGGCATACAAATTGCACGACTCTACAAAAATGTGATATTAACCGTGAAGATATTAACAATAAATGTAAATCAATAACAACACCATTTTATTTCTTTCAACTGAAGTTTAAATTGATTTACATTGGATAATAATAATGACCAACAATGTGGAGCAAATAAACCAAGTAGGTTTACTGGAGATTTTACTAGGACGAGTAAATAAATCTTAAATTTAGACTCCAAAAACGGAAATGTAGTACATCAACTCCTGTAAAAGCTAACTCCGTACGTACGTACTAACGAGAGTAACTATATAATGTAACAGCTGATTTCAGCGTAGATTATATTATGGGTTATTTTTATAATTTCAATCAATAATATAATGTCTTGTGAAGTTGACTTATATAAAAATTTTATAATTAATGTAAGATATACTACGTTATAAGATTTGCTTTGAGGTTATAAAACGAATATAAGTACAACCTTTCATCACCAATATATTCATTTATACAAATTTAAAGAAGAGATATCAATTCGTTTAACTTCGGAAACATTCGTACATCTTCGTATAACATATAAACATATTCTATTATTAATTTATTCATTATAATATTAAAAACTTCTAAATCATTTGATATATCAATATGAAATAAAAACAATTAGAAAACAATATTTTGATATATAATAATGTATATAATTAAACAATTTTAACAAATAGGTTTTATAATGCTTATAGGTAATTGTATACATTTACAGTTAAAAATCACCCTCAGCATAGTTAGGTAGGCGTTGATAAAGTTAGTTGTTTTAAATTGGTATTTTTATAAGTGACGTATTTCTGATGGGTACCGATATTTAATTAATCTGCCTGTGATTTTTCACAGGGCTTACTAGTTTTTTTAATAAATCATCGAAAGAGATCAAAAATCCAATATTAAGTCTCATTTATCATAGAGAAGGGTATGTTTTGTATTCAAAGTTATACTAACACTTTAAAATATGAGAGTGGTTTAGAGTGAAAGGAATATGAGTGATGATGTACAAGTAAAATATCGTGTTTTAAAAATGTATGATCTTCCATGAGCGATTCGAGATTTTTTAAAGTCCTTTGTTTGCTTTCATGGCAAGTGAATTTCTTCTTTGTAATTTTAAAGGGTTTGTTATTATAGTACTTTTAGAAATATGAACTATAATATTATGAATTTATTAATCATTATTCGCAAATATATTGCTGTATACAAATATGTATATCTTATACATTTATAAATATATTTACTAATTCTGCAAATGTATAGAATGCTGTATTATTCAAAATAGTTTTATTCTTATTTAATGTCAACTGGTTCAACTTGGCTCTGAACCAACAGAGTAATAATAAGTAGGAATTCCTAAATAAATTTGTTTGAACCTTATAATACAGTTATGATGACCGTTTCTTTGTTTTCCCTCTTTCTATCTTGTTCGCTTTAACCACTAATCTAGGAGATTTACATTAGGTAAACCAGAGAGGGTAAGTTAAATATAAATAAAAGCACCACAATGTTCTAGGAACATGGCTCCAGAATAGGATTTACTTTTGGTTTTAGTCCGGGAATCCATTGTAACTGATATTTGTTTTGATGGAAAAATATGTGTTAGACTAGTAAATAAAAATATGTATTAGGCTAACAAATAACTATTGAGCTTGACTTGTGCGAAAATAACTTGATAAAATAAAAGAACAATAAAAAAAGAAGAAAAACAGATTTTCAATGACAATGTCACCATTTTCAGTAATTCACGAACAATAATAATAAAAATATAGCTAACTTTTTTAGTTATAACGTAAAGAATAGTATGCAAGAAAAATTCTACACAAAGCCAAAGATCAGAATATTTAGTTTTAGCATAAAAACTGTTTTGCTTTGTGGAGGGGAAACCTAGAGGACTGCAAAATTATTAGATCAAAGGTTGAACGTTTTCGTCATAAAATGTCTGAGGTGAATTGCATTAGTGCATCTGTGTGTAACTTTTAGACTTATATTACCTATTTAGCTACCACCTTTGATTATGTATAATCAAGGCTACCACTGATCTTTATGGACACATATACCTTAATTTTGTTTGATTTTAGTTTTATATTAAACATTAGATTTATATGGAGTGAAAGGAATACCGATTTTAAACTTTTATTCAACAGTTTAGATAGTTTGACACTTCCATGAATATATATATTGAATGTTTAATTTATGTAAAGCAAAATAGCCTACTTTCAGTAAAACGCCTCAGTATATAGACAAAGGACTAGACTTGGACTGGTTAATTGGACCCTATAAGTAATGAGGAGTTTTGAGAATAACTCAGGTTTTACTTATTGTTGTGATTATGATTGTATGGTATTAGCATTTCTATTAGTAGTGTAGTGTGATTTTGTCGCTATTGGTGTTTTTTTCAAACGTTGTGAAAAAATATTTAAACGAGTAGTTTGTATGGTTTAATTTGCGAGTTGGGGTGTGATTAATTGATTAAGGAATCGTGTTTAAGGGATAAATTATTAAATATATATTATAACTTTGCACTTATATATTTTGACAATTAAGATGGAAATATGTTTTTTGTTAATTTAAGAGTGGTCTAAGTTGTATGTTATAAATTATAATTTTTCGTGAAAATAAAGAAAATACACTCGAGGAAAAGAATTGTACTGATAGTTTGTTTGTAAAAGATCTGGCATTGTAACAATTAGTTAATAATATTACAATAACTTATTAAAAATGTAAAAGACATATTATATTTAAAATTTCATATGTTGTAGTATAATGAAACACCTACTATAACAACAATGGCGCCTGCAAGTTAGGCCGCCAACATAGCTTGCGTGCCAGCACTGTTACACAATAAAATTGTATGTCGTTTATAATAATTTACTAGTGGATCCGGCAATGTTTCGCTATTGCTTGATTTTAGTATATAAATATATATGTAGATTAAATTAACAAACGCAATTTAGTGAGTGTATTGAAACCTTTATTTTGAAGTGACTTGTGGTTAAAACAATATTCTTAGGATCAGAGCAGGTGGTAGAACGTGTATTTAACATATACGTGTTAAATATTAAAGTAATAAATTTTATATGGTTAGCAATACCATTTTAATTATTATTTAATTTTAAGGGTAGCTAAACCATTAAATTAGGCATTGACTAAGTAATTCAATTGCAAATGGTTTTTATATCATATACGATCTTAAATATATTTTTAATTTCTTTTACCAGTTTTCAGTTATATGTGTCAGGCATTTTGATATTATTTCGTCAGTGATAGTTCTTAAATTCTTTTGCCGATATACCGTAACGTGATTCGAGTTGTGTATCTCCGATTTAAGTTTGTTATTATATCGGACGAAAAAAGAAGAAAAATTAGCGATGTGTGAAATTTTTTCAGAAATATGAATTCTGAATTCGGATTGATAAGTCAGTTTGATAAAGAAGAAAAAATAAGTTTTTCTAATTCCAATATAAAATAATAACTGGTATTTTAATTAATAAATTCGTTTTAAAATATCGTCTAATTATTCATTATTTACAAACTTATAATTTAAAATTAAATTGTTTTTTGAGATCGAAGAAAATGTGATAATTTAATGAAGCTAGCTAGTAAAACGTTGCTAATCTAGCCATAATATCAGTATTTATGTGTTTTGCAGAAAAGGGAAAAACGATTAAAACATAGCAAAAATCTCAATATACAAATTATTAATTATTTTATTAAAACGTCTCTGATAATCAAATAAAACACGTATAACTACTTTGTTACAAAGGTAAATAAACAGTTAAAACTATTTAAAACAACATTTAAAGTATTTAAAACATTCAGGAAGAACAAAAATGTCTAGAATGTAGAAGGCCCGGGAGGAGTAAGAAACTACCATTTCGCGCTAAAGGTTTCTTTTAATGTTATTATTACATTTCTTGCCCAGGAAAGCTGATCTTTCAAAAATTGTATATTAAAAACCAATAAATAATATAAAAACTCAACCAACGAATTATATAAATTACAATTTACTAGTTATTTGTGACGTAGTGAATGTTTAAAGCCAAGCACTTTTAAACCATTTAGAGAATTAAAAAATGAGAAATAAAAAGATATTTATAAAAGTTACAAGTTATTTTCTGTATTATGTTCTATCTTCAAATTATGATAACCGATCGAAATTAAATAAATGAAGTGACAATAGGGGTTCTATTAAGACAGGATAATAATAATAATTACAACATTAAAATAATTCGACCACGCAGCTGAACCGCTGACGTGAGTTGAGAGAATTTACAAAATTAAGTTTATATGTTTTAGGGTTTCAATCAACTGTTTGGGAAATTGATTTACTCACGAAGGAGCTGAATAACTGCATTGTGTACGAAACATATAGTAATATTTGTTTCCACATAAGCCTCCAGCTTCGACTCAGGCGTTCCTTCGTTCCAATCGGACCCGAATAACTAGCTTTGCGAGTTTGCACCTCGACCTTGCGGCCTCGGGTAATGGACTGATTCGATTCGCTCGCAGCGTACTAAGTCGGCCATCGGCCTTAGATTAGAAGGTGTACCGGATACATTTATGGTATTTTACTTTTTGGGGGAAGAAGTGAGCTTACGGTCGTGTAAGGAAACAAAATGTGCAGACTAACATCTTACATTTATTACCTTAGATACAAATTTATTACCTACCCCTAAAATTAAATAATAATTAAAATGGTATAGCTACCCATATAAAATAAGTTACGTTAAGATTAAACACCTATATGTTTAATACTCGATCTATCACCTGATCTGATATTAAGAATCTTATTTTAACCAAGTCACTTCAAAATAAATGTTTCAATACACTCACTAAATTGGGTTTATTAATTTAATCTACATATATATTAAAATCAAGCAATAGTGAAGCATTGCCGGATGAACTAGTAAATTATAAATGAGGTTGGTGACAATAAACATTGCAACTAAATTTTATCGGTTTGCTTTGGCTTTTATTGACTGACTGGAATTGTATACATATACACTTTCAAAGAATTACTGTAATCAAAGTAATACTAGGGGAGACCCCTGCTTGCTCCACACGCCAACCCCCATGGAACCTTCTAAAAAGATATGTTATGGTTTATCTATAATCTATAATAATATTATAAAGAGGTAAAGTTTGTTTGTTTGTATGTAGGGGGTAATCTCTGGCACTACTGAACCGATTGAAACAATTTTTTTACTAATAAAAAGCTACACTATCCCTGAGTAACGTATGCTATAGTTAATTTCGATAGAAACCTTTTTTATTTCAATATTTGTAAATTTAGTCGTAAAAATTTTTTTAGGTTAAGCCTAGAATGATAAACCAACACATGTATTTACATTTATTACCATAGCAACAAATTGAATAAAATAGCAGATAATATAGCTGTTTGCTTCAAATAATATTTCCATTAACAGCTGATTTCAAAATTTGAAGCAACTATTTTTGTATTTATAGCTTTTAGATTAGGGTTTTAAAGTGTAGACCTGAGCCTTGCTGGTTTTTTAAAACATTATTAACTGCTGTTATAAAATATAAGAAATAATTTTTTGAACATTTAACATTATTTACCAACTTAGTTTTGAGGTTACATCTTTATTATAAATAAAACATAAAATATGTTTTCATAAGGTTTCATTGGGGGTTGGCGTGCGGAGCACGCAGGGGTCTCTCCTAGTTTATAATAAAGGTGTAGGATTATTAATAACCACAAAACTAAGATGATAAACAATGTTAAATGTTCAAATCAAATTATTTCGTATATTTTATAACAACAGTTATAATAAAAGTTAAAAGAACCAGCAAGGCTCAGGTGTAGGCCTACACTTAATCAAAACCCTTACCAAAAAGTTATTATCAATTACCATATATTATCAATAAATAGGCCTACTATAATATGTCTTACTTATTTTTAATTAAAATGTAACATAGTTTCTTCTTAATTTTAAATTCCTTAAAGCAAGTTTTTATTGGTTTGTGTGTGTTGAAATACGTGTTGGTTGAGCCTAGGCCTATCTTAAAATATTATTTTGTACTAAAAGCTGGACATCCGAATCAACTGTTTTATCTGTTATTTTAATCAATTGGTTGCTAAGGTAATGGATGTAAATACATTAAAGAAGATGTTTTTTCAGTCTATGCCTAACCTAAAATTATGTTTAATTTATTTTACCTGCCTTAACTGCAACATACACACATGCTTTATGTTTGTGTGCACATCTTTGAATGATATAAGTTTCATCTTTCAATTGTTGTTTTTTAGTTTTTCATAATTTTTCTTATTTATTGGTATTACAGCTGTTAGGCACTATATTTTTAACGTCCAACTTGATCCTGTGAATTTGTTCGTTGAAAGATACTGGCCACTAATGATTTTCTCTAAGCCAGAGCTGATTCATTTTGCTACAATTAATTGTCTTAGATGCACAATCACGTGTTTTAATAATCAGCTGGATAGGGAAACTTAAAGTGATGATAAAATACGTTTTAAAAAGTTCTTTTATTACATTATAAATGAAATTATTTAAAAAATGTAATTAAATTGTGCAAATATGGAATGATTGATCTTTGATTTAAAACAAACCGCGTGTAAACGGTTCAGTGGAAACCTCAAGTGAACTCTCCAAAGAAGTGCAAAGTTGTAATTTTACCCCATGTTAAATCTCCATGAGAAAAGTTTATTTTCCATTTTTGATCCAATCAACATAAATATTTTCAAAATACAAATAAAACCTGCACATATATAGGACCGCCAACCTTTGTTTTGGTACAACCCGCATGTAAATCGGTCCAGTAGAACGGTCAGGTCGCTGTCATTAGTTTTGCAAAAGTTTTTAGTATATAAGATTGTTTTAAGATTTATCAAACAAGTTACAAAAACTTTAATTTTGGCACAGTGAAAGGTGTTTCGTAATAGTTCGTTCTGATTGAACATAGTGCTACTACAAGCGATGATAAACACAAAGGGTATCACTTTAAAAAGTGGGTTTCAGATTTTAAAATTTTGAATATTGAATTTAAAAAAAATGTTTCTTTGGAAAAAAGAACCTGCAGTTAAATTATAAAAGTATCTTAATATACATAAACATAAACTAAGATAAAATCACATTTAACTTAAAGAAATTCGTTTCTACTCAAAAGTAATAAACGATGTATCTTAAATTAACACATTTTATTCTCTTAAATTTTAGATCTTATAAGACGCATTTTTTCTGATACAAATTTGCTATTTTGGAAAATAACTTTTTTACTTGTTTACATCTTTTAATTTTTACTTTATGAATGCATTTTTCGGCACACATTCTATTATATAAGTTATAATTTTATGGGTGTTAATGGTATAATTTAGAAGGCGTTTACTATCCGTACACTGTATGAATATTTTAAACCTGACCTTTTACAACAGAAACATAATTCTAAGTACATAATATATTGGTAAAGTGCCAAGTTGAACGATTTGGCGTTTAATACATCAAATTATGAATTACATATAACATACAGAAATCTCAATAATGCGAATCATAATAAATGAGAAAGTATTTATTATAATATTTATCTTAAGTATTTCCATATACATTAAAATGACAAAGAATTTATTTACTTTTGGTCAAATAACTTAATTATAGCCATGAGAGTAAATAAATTACTTTCTTGGAAAATCAATTATAAAACTTGATTAGCTAAGTTTTCAAATTAATTGACTCCATTAAAGAAGAAACTTTATTAAGAACTCAAAATATAATATTGGAATTTTCATGTATTAATATCAGTCATCTCCTTTTGCCTCTAAATCACGATAATGTTTTAAATTTTAATATGTAAGAATACCCATTTGTAAGATAAATAGGCATCATTATTGGACTTTTCATATTTTTCAATGATTTATTACAGAAATTTACTATATTGTCACATCTAGGACAGCATGAAGCTTTATTTAAAAACCATCTGCTAGTGTAATATGCAGCAAACCTACATGGTTTATTCAGTGATGCACTGAGGATTTAGCTGGGGGGGGGGGGGGTGCTCAGGTCAGAATATATATTCAATCAAATCTATTGGATAGAAGTTCTTTAACCTTTAACAAAACATTATATCTGAAACATTATTAATTTTTTTAAGCGAATGGTTACGGGCTTGAGTCAGACTATAGGGCCTAGTGCAATATAAACATTATTTCCGGTAGACCATTCCGCACTGACCTTCCGCACTGACCTGAATGACGGTCTAGGCAGCACCCAGCTATTAGGGTCTTGTTATACGAGCGCTGATAGGACCGTGTTTTCAACTTCTCGTTAACGTCGGTTAATTAGATAAATGGAACTACCGTGGGCCATGTTATACGAGACCTATAAACTCTGGCGAATCTCGGACGTTTAGCGTTGCCAACGCGACTGCCAAATTAACGATGCAGCGCTATCAACGCCGAACCAAGTTATACGGAGCGCTGTTAACGTGCACTCGCAGCGCAGCTACCAGAGAGACCACAGTAGTCAGACGTATCGACTTTGTCCTGGTTCTAGTAGTTATTGTTTATTTCAAAGTGATTATTGTGTACTTCTAAGTGGCAAAATGTTTAACACGGAAACATTTATTATCAAACAGTAGCCACCTCTATATGAAGTTAATTCAAAGGATTATAGCAATAAAAAATTGAAACATTAAGTGAATCTGTCCTGTTAAAGCAACGGCTATACGCTATACTTAAACGAGCTAAGCGGAGCGGAATTTTTCCAGGAGTAGGGGTATTCTCTCTGTGTATTTAAATGGAAGTGGCTATATCTACACGAGCTGAGTCGACCCGCGCGGAGCCGAATTTTTTCCATGATCTGAGAGCATACCGGAACGGGTCGACTAGGCTCCGTTCCGCGTGGGTTGGGCAGACATAGCCACAGGTCCCGTCCAGAAAGAACGTTCGGTCTCTTTCCACTGTTCTTCCAAGATGATTTTGCAATTCACGGTAGTTGTGACGGTAGTAGCAAGAAATCCAGACTAACACATGTTGGATTTAGCCACTACTACGGATTTCCGCGACGGTCCGGGTCGGCTCGACTCCCTCTCGGCTCGTGTAAGTAAAGCCGAAGTTTGATAAACGTTTTGAAAGCACTGGATGTGTACCCCACCGTCTAGCCTTCCACATTCACAATTTCTCATATGTTTATATTGCAATACACCTAGACAGCCTAACTGAATGGTGTCCAGGGATGAGGGTAGCGACGCTGACAAAGCCTCAAAAACGAGATGTTTAACACGGGACTCGCGTTGTCGACGCGTTACCAACGTCGCTTTTTCAACGTCCCGTATAACTTTAGCGCCCGGTTATCAACGCGTTGCCGTCAGCGCTTGTATACCGTCAACTCAATGAACCCTGCCACCGGGACTCAAAAGCGACACTGTTAATTTGCGACATGATTGGGTAGGGGAGGGATTATATTTATTTCAAAAAGAACAATTTTTTTTATGACACCACGCATTTAATCATAAATGTAATTTTTAATTGAATATCGATTACGTATTCAACGATGGATTAGTTTAAAATAAAATCCACATTACTAAAAAGACTTTATGGTGGGGGGGGGGCAGGTACCGTTCGTCCCCCCCCCCGTTGGCGTCGGTGCGCCAGTGGGTTTTTATACTGATCTTTTTTGAAGTTTATTTAATAATTAAAGAATCTGTATTCTGTAGGACTCAGAACCCATTTATATTTTATAATTATACTAGCTGTTGTACCCGTGGCTTCGCACACGGTCCAAAGTTTCGCCGCATAGTAATTAATGTTAATTGTTTTAAGGGTTGTTATTACATTTTCACCCCGATCCGGCTTTGCACGGATAGACAAATAATTAAAGTTAAATGTCATGTATATTAGCAACAAAAACATATCAAGAAATATAATACACTATGTGTTTCTTATGGGATTTTTTGTAATTTTGACCTTCCAAACCACCCTAAAATTTAGAATTTTTTGGAAACCTATCTTAGGGAGCACCTAGGGCTCTAGAGGAAGCTACATACCAAATTGCATTCCAATCCGTTTAGTGTTTATTTTTCAAGTAACTTTGACCCCCCCCCCCCCAAAAAAAAAGAAACCCCCCTAAAATTTCTAATTTTTGGAAAACTTTTCTTAACGAACACCTAGGGCCCTAGAGGAAGTTACATACCAAATTTTATTTCAACCCGTTCGTTAGTTTTTGAGAGTTGAGTGAGTCAGTCAGTCAGTCAGTGGTATTTGGATTTTATATATATACATAGATTTGAACTGGTTAAGAATGCCTGTAAATACTTGTGCATTTAAAATACATACCAGTAGCTCAGGTGATGGAGGATGTTCAATATGTTAGTGGATGTTTACCTCATCCTTAACACATTCACTGCTAAGCAAATTTCGTATTTCTTATGCTATGAGCTGACCTTTTATTTTTTATATTTACAATCTAAATTAGTAGAAATCATTTATTTTTTATTTTTGAACCTTTCTACGTAATAATCACTAATATTTTAAAGCGGACGCACATGTTCGTCCATAGCGTGCATAGGCTTAAATTTGATAGAAAACTATATAAGACGGAAACAGATTCATGCGGCAGTTATGAGTGATGGATTTTAAGGTTATCCATGGCTAAACCATATTCTATGTTAAAACCTTTATTATTAAAAACTTTACATTAAAATATTTTAAGATTGCCCATGTATAAATCATACTCTATGATAAAACCTTTATTATTCAATTTTCACATTCAAATATTTTAAATATAATTGACTGTTTAACATACAACAAAATTACACGTGTGGCTGTTAAAGTGACGTGTTCAGGGATCATGATTCGTGCTCAATTACTACACACAACAAAATTAATATTGCATTGTCATTGGTCCATGGTAAGTGTGTAAAGTTTCAAATCAAGCAGTCGTTTTGAATGGGGTGAAAATCACGTCGCGTTCTGGTGCCCATGATCAGTGCTCTTTTACTACACCCAACAAAATTAATATTGCATTGCCATAGGTCCTTGATACGCGTGCAAAGTTTCAAATCAATCAGACTTTTTGAAGGGGGTAAAAATCACCTGGTGTTCTAGGGACCATGATAAGTGCTCACGTACTACACCCAAAACAAAATTAATATTGCATTGCTATAGGTCCTTGATAAGCGTGCAAGTTTTAAATCAATTAGTCGTTTTGAATGAGGTGAAAATAACGTCGTGTTCTAGGGACCATGATCAGTGCTTACTTACTACACCCAACAAAATTAATATTGCATTGCCATAGGTCCTTGGTAAGTGTGTAAAGTTTGAAATCAAGCAGTCGTTTTGAATGGTGTAAAAATAACCTCGCGTTCTGGGGACCATGATCAGCGCTCACTTACTACACTTAACAAAATTAATATCGCATTGTAATAGGTGCTTGTTAAGTGTGCAAAGTTTCAAATCAATCAGACGTTTTGAAGGGGGTGAAAATCACCTCGTGTTCTAGAGACCATGATCAGTGCTTACTTACTACACCCAACAAAATTAATATTGCATTGCCATAGGTCCTTGGTAAGTGTGTAAAGTTTGAAATCAAGCAGTCGTTTTAAATGGTGTGAAAATAACCTCGCGTTCTGGGCACCATGATCAGTGCTC
>JAGFPH010000696.1:274348-286827 GCA_018207615.1 Philaenus spumarius
AACGTGTCTAATAAATCAATGAAAAAGATCAAAAGTATAATATTGAGCCTCGTTTATCACAGACATGGCTATGTTTTGTATGCCATTGTGATATTAAGACTTTAAAATATGAGCGCGGTCTGGAGAGAAAGGGGCGAGTAATATTGACATAGAAAAAGTCCAATATCCGTACTTTATATTTTAAATTTATGTGCTCGTTGAAGATGAAATCAATATTTAATATTTGAAGCTTTATCTTTCAAGTTGTATGACAATATAAGTTATTATGTTTTTTGAAAGACTATCGTTTACGATTACAGTTGTAATTACAGTGTGAATTAAATTAAAACCTTTGTCATTGAAACGGATTAATTATTAGCGAACTTCCATATGAAAAACGAGCAAGCTATTGCAGTGACCCTTATGGTGAGACCTAAGGTCGGGAGTAGTAAATGAGCACCGATCATGGTCCTCAGAACAGTTTCTTGGGTGTCATTAAAACCAGTTTGAGGTGTCGCTCGGACAAGTTCGTTAGCCAAGAAAATTCATCATCCGAAAGCAGGGTTTTTGACCGGAAGTAACTATGTTTTGCGATTGTTCGTACTAGAATTATACGTTTTTGCCTATTTATCTTAAAATATAAATGTAGGATAGTATTCTGCACGTTTTGTTTCCACACGACTTTATAGCTTGCTTGGTTCCAAAACATGATCAAAACGTAAAATACCAAAAAAGTACTAAAATCCACGTGGATGATTTTACCGAGGAGATATCTTCTGATCCGAGGCCGACGGCCAAGTTTGAACACTGTGAGCGAAGCGAATCGGTCGATAACCTGAGGCCGCAAGGTCGAGTTGCAAATTTGCAAAGCAAGTTTTTCCGCAGAGATGAAAGCGAATCATGTAACATGGAAGACTCAGTAGATTCTAGTTTTTGGGTTAGAAAAGTAGGTTTCAATATAAAAACGTTTTATGCATAATATTTACAGAGTTCAGTTGCATTCCAAATCTGAATGAAACACTAATTTTCCTTAACTTTAAAAATTGTTTAGGTTTTAACTTTGTGTTACGTACAAACTCAAGTGATTCGTTTCATCGCAAAAACCTGAGTAAGCATGAGATTCACTTACTTCTTGCAATATTTCTTGAACCATTTAATTTGTATGCGTTCAATTAAATCGCTCTGAATAAGGCCACTTTTGCATGAGTGAATTGATGATTTTATTAATGCTTTAATTTTGTCTTCCTTGTAATGATTATTAGAACTCAGTTGAAGCAGTTTAAGTAAATGCCATATAATAAAAGACTTAAGTAGAGTCCGGGATGATCTCTTGATTTAGTATGTTTGAGTCGAGTATGTAAGTTTAACAGGTGTTGTTAACCTTTGCGCTGTGTGTGATACAATTGTTATAGTGTACTAGCCAAATATATAATCCGATCTTACCCGAGTCCAACCGAACCGTACTTAGCCGAGCGAGAAGCTCCGTCGCATCCTTGCAAAATATATACAGGCAAAAACTCGTTAATCCGAATATTTGTTTGCTCGAGGTGTTCGGACTATCAAAAAGTTCGGATTACTAAGGAAATGCAAAAAAAACTGTAATGTTAAAGTGTATTTAAAAAAAAAATTAGAGTAAAAAGCCTAACAACAGGACATAACCTAATTTTATTTATGTACAGAATTCACCGCTAACAAAAGTAATTAAAAAAAGTCTTTCTCCGTTGTCCAGTCGTTTGATAATCTTGCACTTGTCTTCTAAAGTTAGTCACATGTTTTCGTTTCTTTGAATCACTTTACAATGTAACCGCACTATCGCACAACGCACTCGCAACTGTACGCAACGACGGAACGTATTGTTCTAACATGGAAATCTAAGAAATGGCAACTGAAGGCCTTTCGGAGTACCGTGCGTGTGGATTAACGAGGCCCGCCTGTAGTAACATATAACGTAGTGTTTCCCAAATTTCTAAAAAGTAAAACAAGTTGTATTTGGTCTAACCTACCCCCGGGGTCACCCCTCCCCCAAAAATTTTCCCCAAAAATAACTCGGGTGGTTAACTACATCTGTAAAACTTATATACTCGACTCAAACATACTAAATCAAGAGAGAACGTCGTGGCTTAATCGGTTACGTCATAAACTTTTTCAATGGGTTTAAAATGTCAGAGATACGCAGAATAATAAAAAAATTAAATAAAATTAAAATTTTATTTTTTAAAACCCCCAAAAAAGTGACCGTGGCCAAAGGTCATTGACTTAAAAAAAAAAAAAAAAAAAAGTGGCCGTGGGCAAAGAAACACAAAACACAGTGGGCGTGACAAAAAGTAATTGACCTTCCCCCACTCCATAACGTCACTTTCGGCGCCAAATCCCGGACTCTACTGACTTACGTCATGGTGAGAGTTTGTTTTAACAATGAATAAGTAGTCTCAGTTATGCATTTTATATAATTTCTATTAGCCTCTACATTTTCATTGTTCACACAATACAATGCATGTGCAAAGTCTAACCAGGTGTTTATTTAGCCGGTAATGGTTGATTTAAGATGCAACTTTATCGTGTTTTCTAAATTTCTCTAGTGCTTTCTTTTCGTTTTGCTTTCCCGATTTAGTAAAAAACATTACTCTTTACCTAGTTTTATGTTAAAAAATTCGTCATGGATAACACAATTCTGAATCCAATATGGGGCTGCATTTGTCTAACTCATATTAAACTCTCGCGTTTGTATAAGTTACTTTTCCAGTGTATTATCTTTGCCACTGCCACTTGAATTTAAGATTTTATGAACATATATATATATGATCTGCAATTTTTATTTAATAAATGACAAATGTTTAATCTTACTTTTTAAGGAATTTCTTGACCTATTTTCACGATTTATGTGTCAAATTAAAGGGATTTTTCTCAAGATGTTCCAAAGGTCATTTTTTGTTTTATCCACAATTACTAGTTCTCTGCCTCCTTAGGCATCAAACTTTACATTTATATACTAAGGAAGAAATATTTATTGAGTGTATGTCACATATGTTTTATCTTAAGTAACCTCACATAAATAAACTGCTGTTTTAAGAAATTAAATATTTCTATTTATAACTTATCACTGTGATGTTTACATTTTATTTTGTATCATGTTTGTTTTCAGTTCACTGAGTATTTAATGTTTATATTATATATTATAATTTTGTAGATTTAGTCTGATTATTAGTTAAAAAACAAAATGTCACAAAGAAGAAGTATACAATATGTACCATTGGTAGGAAATTGGGTTCGTATAAACCATAGAAATTACATGTGAGTGGTTCGCAATTTAATTGTGTTTCTTAATGTAATTTAAATATATATTTATATACTAAAATCAAGCAATGGCAAAGCATTAGTTTTTGACGGGAACACTAGTTTTTCTTTAAAATATTACTTACACAGGAAAAAGTAAGTAACATTTTCAGTTAAATATATTAAAAGCATGCAATTGTTGGAACGAATTTTGTTTGCAGATTTTAAAAGGAAGTTTTTAATACAAATTTACTGTTGTAAGCATACTCCAAAATAAACAATATGACTACCATTAGGAAGATCTTAAACGCCTATAATCGGTATTCTAGTCGTACTAATGAAGTTTCTTGTGGCGACCCTCATTTCTGGGTTCAGTGCGTTTGCTCGAGGTTATAAAGTCAAACAGTTTAAATTTATTTGTTATATAGAATAATTAAAGGGAATAAGGATAAAAAAAAAATGATGCAAAATCTATTCTCCGTACTTAAAGAAAAGCTGTGTTTGTACTTCATTCATCTTTGTGATGCTGTTTGGTAAAGAAATAAGGCAAAGTTGGCTTAAGGCAAAACATGTTTTATAACTTTTCCAGAGAAGTTGGTTTCTTCGAGTCAAAAGCAAAGTAAATTTATCAGACAAAGTTTGTAACAACATTATGTCCTTCTTGGGATATAACGTGTAGGTGAGCTTATGTTGGGTAAAAAGTTAATACTTAGGTTATTGAACTATGTGAAAAAACCTGATTTAATTTATGTTTCAACTGACAGCTGGGTTTAAACCATGCTTTGAAATTTGTTTAAAGATATCTACTTTAGATGTTTAAAATCAGCTTGCCATTTTAGCTAATAACGTATTTTTCGTTCTATTGTTGTGGTAGTTTCAGCCAAAAGAGTGTTTTATAGGGTAGATTAATATAGTTTTGTATTGAAAGATATGAGTAGTTCTATGTTCTTTTTGTAAAAATGGTTATAATCTGATTCAATTGAAATGCGTTACGTTAGTTTATTAATAGTTGTCAAATAACCGACACTTAAAGAAGTTCTAGGGTTTTTGAATTTCGATTGAGAAAATACGATAAAATTGGCTCATTGAGAACCTTTTTATAACCAAAATGATTATATTTTCATTCTTTTTTGCAATGAGCGGAGATAATACAGAGGGTAGTTCCATGAGTCAAAATAAAGAAATCTTTTGTAAATATATGTCCAGAAACTCTCTTTTACTAGATATTCGACATTTTGTTTTAGATCGAACTAACCGATTGAATAGAAGAATTGTACAGTAGGCTACTAATCGATCTAAAGACCTTTGCATGAAAAAATATCAAACGTTCAAATAATTCGTAAAAAAATTGACCATTTAAAATTTTAACTGAAAATAACATGTTTATAAAGAATTTCAAAAGTGAATTTGTGTATACCGTTTAGTTTCATAATAGTATAACTGTTCAAATAATCGGAAAATAATAATACAACTCCCACTAGAGTGCATTGCTCAGAGAAGTAGGATAATCATTGAAATACACCAAATGGACGCTGTTTCACTGTTACCCGTTGTTTGACATTTTTGATAGTTATACCATTCCACATAAAACTAAATGGGCTACAAAAAATTTACTCTTTACGTTTCTATAAAAAATTACAGTTTTTGAGTTATTTCATAAAAATATTCTTAAATGGCCGCCATTTTGAAACAAATTATTTATAACAAACAAATTTCTTTTCACACTAGGTCTTGAAGTGTATAGTAATATATTTAGACGTTTTAAAGACGTTATATTATCAAGTAAAAAATGGCGGATAAAGTTAAAAGAAGCCGAATTTTTGCTTTTGACCATCACTCGTTGAATTAAAATTATCCCCATAAATTATAGAAATATTCTTTATAACTTTATAAGATAGCTGAACATACTTTATAAACATTACATGAAATACCTATATAATAATAGTGTGAACATAATATAAGTAATTCAAGCATTGTTGATGTAAAAACAATTTAATTGAAGACAAAACGAAGCTCGTGCTATAAAAAGCAAACCCTTATAGCAAAGGTTCGTTACACTTTATTGCATTAAACTAGTTTTACAATTGAATAGAAACATTTGCAATGTACACGTTGAAATTTAAAGAGTTTTTACTATTGAAAACTCCAATACACTAACCACATTTCAGTTCTTCTTCTGTGATTTATTTAGTTGACTGTTATACTGAGAACTTTTGTAACTATTCAAAAATATACTGACTTTAAAACTATTTTGAAATTTATGTTCATTTTATTCCTGCAAAAGTTTCTTCAACAACAGTCAGAGTTTATTCAGATTGGATTCAGAAAATTTAGATTTGAAAACTAAATAAATTCTTCAGTTAACCATTAAAGAACCGGTTAACCACTAAAAGAAAGTTTCCAACACTATGGAAGCTAGTTTGTTTATAGATGTGTATATTTTGTACACATAATAATGATATACTGTAATACATACAATAATTTCTCGAGTAAACACGCCATCATGACTATACCTGATGTTTGAAATAGTTCTGTTCAGTAAGTCTACTTGAGAATTAAAATTCTTTACACACAGATTATATAATTACACAACTGTTGCAGATTGTTTTAAGATTTTTTGATAAATTTTATTTTATCTACATCTATACTTATAAAAGCCAAATACCATTGACTCATCACAGTTTCTCCAAAAACACGAGGCCTACAAACATGAAATTTGGTACTAATATTCTTAATAGGCTCTAGACGCGCACTAAGAAAGGGTTTCCGAAAATTCGAAATTTTAGGGGGGTTTTGGGAGGTTAAAGTTACTAAATCACGATTTCTCAAAACGTACCGAACGGATTGGAATGAAATTTGGTGTGTAGCTTTCTCTAGGGCCATAGATGCTCGCTAAGAAAGGGTTTAAAAAAATTCAATATTTTAGGGGGGTTTGGGGGGGGGGGTCAAAGTTACAAAATCACGATTTCTCTAAAACCATCGAACGGATTGGAATTAAAATTTGGTATGTAGCTTCCCCTAGGGCCATAGGTGCTCACTAAGAAAGGTTAAAAAAAAAAATAATTTTGGGGGAGGTTGGGGGGGTCAAAGTTACTACAAAAAACCATCGAGCGGATTGGAATGAAATTTGGTACATAGCTTCCTCTAGGGTCCTAAGTACTCGCCAAGAAAGGGTTTTAAAAATTTCGAAATTTTAGAGGGGTTTGGGGGGTCAAAGTTACTTAAAAGAAGCACCGAATGGATTGGAATGAAATTTATTATGTAGCTTCCTCTAGTGCCCTAGGTGCTCGCTAAGAAAGGGTTTAAACAAAAAATCGACATTTTAGGGGAGGTTTGGGGGGGGGGGGGGGGAAAATTCCCAAAAACCCCAAAAAGAAAACAATTGTGTAATATATTTATTGATATAATATATTTTTTGTTAATATAAATTTAACTTTGATTTGTCTATCCGTGCAAAGCCGGGTCGGGCCAGCTAGTATTTATATATTTGTCCTTTTTTTTTATCACACTAAAATCCTCGGAGCTTGGATCCGTATTCATCATATTTGGTACTCTTATTTACTTGACTTAAGTTTCCTTTGATAACTTATGTACTAGAAATCTATCTAGTGCTGTCTTTTTTGACAAAGCATAGTTAGGTGTGTTTTTTATAACTCCCCATCTAATGTACGTTTTCCTCGGTGCGATTATTGCAATCATCGTTCAACAATGGTTTATATTTTTTATGGAGCTGTTTTGTTTCGAGCGACTGCTGGTAGAGTCGTTAACTACTATCTCGAATAGTCGTTCAGGAGAAGGGTGAATATAATTGTCAGTCATTAACGTTTATTTGTTGTGAGAAGACGTGCACTATGGTTCCGTCATTTTCCAAAACGGATGATGAAATTTTTGTGGAGGAAGTGGCGAATCATCCCTCACTGTGGCAGCTGTCGCAAGCTTCATACAATGATCAACGGGTCAAAGATAATATATGAGTTTCAGACAGTAAATACCAGTAGTACTTACCTCAATGTTATAGCAAGTCTTTTCATCGAGCGATACAGGGTACAGATTTTTTTTGTATGATTATTTGTAATAATCGTCTTTGATTAATCCAAGTACGAAGTCAAACTGATCTACAAACTTTTTTGTTATCTCTCTCAGATAGTGGTGATCAATTTTTGATACAGTCACTCTTCATTTTTGAACTCATTCATACGTGTTTTTTAGATCTTTTCATTCCACACGTAAAAATAAGTATTTCGTCGTCTTCCATCTCCTCAATCAAGAGACATTGAAGTAATTATCTTTTATTGTTGAGCCTAAACTCATTTTAGATTTAGGAAAATGAGTGACTGCGAATGAAAAAACGCTACTAGTGAAAAATCAACAAACTGCAGTAGTTCCGAGCAAAATTTGTAACCAACGATTTTCGTTCAAAAATAATCGTTGAACTATCATCGCGATAGTCGCGCCGAGGAAAACTTACCTTTAAAGCTTACTTCCACACTCTATGTTCATAGAATAAAAGTCATGAGTACTTTTAAAAGTTTCTTGTCGGGGGCTTCTTTCTAGTTCTCAACTTCGAATAATCTGATTTACACACTCTACTAGTACGTCAACCTGATTTCCCAGCCTGGTTAAATACGCTTAATACAGTTAATATTAAGTGACGAAAATTAAATATAAAATGTCCATAATATTTATAGCCTATAGTTTTTAGTTATACACGAATTTTTCACTTTCTTACATTTTTGTAACATAAATTATTTTCAATTACCTAATCAAAGTTTGTTTGGTGTCAGTTGTCATCGTAAAAAATAATCTTGTTTTTCTTAATCTGATATCACATTTAAGAATGTTACAAATAACATCTTCTGTACTTGGGTACAAGAACAACCTCTGGTGCTGAATGAACAGCCAAATAAGAGTATCTGAGAATAATAAATCATATTATGTCATTCAACTAGTCATACAATCCAAAGACTTCCTGAGCAGCACTTCTATTTATGTAAGATGTAATTAATTATTTATCCTTTATATAATTTTTTAAAGTTTCTAACTGTTGTTATTCTAACTTTTGAGTAATTTTTTGTTTTTTTAATTCCCGGTGAAAAATTTTCTCGGCCATCATCTTTTGTAAATAATGTAACCATCACGAGGACAGAAACATCGTATCTTTTCCATTTACGAGCAGTAACATACAAATTAGTAGAAGACGTTATGTGAGGAACTAATTCACTGTATGTAATAATTATTAACTTAAACTGTTCTTCGACGACATAGACATTTCTGGAATTAACTGGGACTGTATGTAAAATAAATGTACAGATTCCTCACGCCGGCAATGCACCCCGAGAGGGGAAGTAAGGCCCGGTCCCCACGCTGTGTTTGTTGTGTCCAACGTCACCAGTACAACCTCAATAAAACAAAGATAGACCACTGTACACCCTAGTTTGTCACTGTAATGTAACGGTAAATAAAAGTGATAAACACATTTTTCTTAGTGAACAGGACGTGTAAAAATTAGTTGTTTTATTTATAAATATATACAAGTGTCACAAAAAAACCTTATTGTGCTATAATACAGGATCGGATTCTATGCATTATAATAAATTAAAATATTCAGAAACATTTTACGAATTCGGGTTAGTTTATTTTAGTTTTTTGTTAGTTTTTTATACTGGAAATATGTGAACCAAGGGTTGACAAATCTTTTGCGCATGTGTTAAAAATTATGAGGAGAATGCTTTCTTGGAATCGACAAATAAAGAGAGCAGGAAGGCAGGAAGTATTTCCTCAGATACCCTTCCCGTTACATCATTCTATTTACTTTTCCCACACAAATTTCGTATGTGTATTAATTAACTTTCACCAACCTGGCGACTAACAATACAATGTTAAAAGAATACAAAACCTAAAACTAACTTTAACCTAACTAAACTTTAAATAATACAGTATGATTAAAACAAGATAGTATTATGGTGTCATTGGATCTACGGAACAGCCAGGCTCGCACCAAATCAATGTCAAACAAGCACAAAATGTATTCATTACTGGAATTACCTTTCTCCTGACTGAACAAAAGGTCGTACATAAAATTGCTTTAAATAAAAAAGTTAATTCCACTAATTATCAACAACTTTCTCGCAAAAAGTTTTCTTGTTGCCTAAAAATACAAAAATTTCTCGCTTTGAACATTTTTGTTGTCATCACTTTTATTTTATAAAAAACTTAGTAAAATTTTGCATCACAGTTATAACATTTTATAATTTTGTATGAAACAAAACCTTAGTTATTTATAGATATTTGTCATAGTTTTCTCTAAAATGTGAAATACTTTTTTATAAAAAGGTTGTAAGCAAGTACGTAAAGTTATAAGAATGTGAGCGCTGTCTATTTCCTCAGTTAAATGTTATTTGTGGACCTATTTTTTTGTGGAATTGGTTGTACCGCCAAGGCAGCTTTAAGGAGAAGTAGACTGTAGAAGGGATGACTCGCCCATTAGGCCAAGTTCACTCCTAGTTTGCTCGAACTGTACACTAAGAGAGTTCCTTGTGTGCTGTACACCCCAGTTCCTGTGTTCGCTTATCTCACACATTTTAATTAAACGAAATGTTTTACTGTGGCAAACCATAAAATAAATTTATTAAGTTTCCAAAATGTAATAATATAATATATTTTGTCATTTATTACTATAATAATTATTACAGACAAAGCAGTGTTTACAGTACACAACTTTGTTTTTTTATAGAAATAATAATCACACCCTTTTCTATAGTAATGCTGAGATAGTTTAATAAATATCTTGTCGTTAAAATTCATTACTTGAACACATGAAAACATAATTGTTAACGAACCGAATTTTAGAAAATGTACTGGAAAACTGGCTTACTAAACTAATAGTAAAGAAAGTCCAGAGTTTTTTGAGTTTTCAAGGAGAAAATGAGAGAAAATTTTGTAATCATTGTAATTGTTTTGGAATATACTCAACAAGCGTTCAACGACACCAAAATTATAAAAATCGGCCTAGAAATATGCTCTTGAAGACAAAATCCTATTTAATATTTTTTGTTATTCCCTAAAACTTTATTTTAAGACATTGTTGTCTTTTTCTTCCATTTCTGTGGTGTTTTGTTTCTTTTTATTTTGTCAACCTAACCTAAAATTTGTTTGGTTGTGCGCAATAATAGTAATATAACGACAAATGTACAAGAAGCCCATCACAGTTGACCCATACGATGGATTTGACAGTTACATAGCCGCCAGCGCTATCTCAAGTGAAGCTACATGAACTAAAAATGGAAGCATTATCAGCACGTGTTTTTCACTAACGGATTATTAGTTTCCTTTTTACCGTTAAGATGATAAGAAAGATGAGCTATTTCAGTTACCCTTATGGTGAGACCAATGGTCGGGAGTAGTAAATGAACACTGATCATGGTAAAAAGAACACGTTTTGCGTTGTCATTAAAAATAATATATATATATATATATATGTATGTATGTACGTGTTTGTACTCTTAGCGGTCGCATTTTTAAGTCATTTTGGCCCAAATTCGGTACACACGTTGGGACGAGTTCGTTAACAAAAATATCCAACAACAGAAAGCACGTTTTTGACTGGAAGTAATATTTTTTTGAGTTGAGGTGCAAACTCGCAAAGCGATTGGACCGAAGTGACGTGTGAGGCTTAGGTGCAAAAAAATTCTACTAATATATTTGTATCACACGCTATTTGGTAGCTATTCAGCGTCTTCATGAATAAACCAATTTAACAAATTGTTGGTTGAAACCCTAAAATATAAAACCTTGATTTTGGAAATTTGCTCAACTCACGCCAGTGGTTCAGCTGCGTGGTCAAATTATTTTAAATGAAATAGTATACCTCATCACAAAATTATCTAAAGTGGATGATTTTAGTGCGAGATCGTGGTTTTATGCGAGGCAATGCTGAGCACACAAAAAGAGATCAAGCACCAAAAAGGTACTTTTTATCATACTGCACTAAAATCACACGAATACTTAATTCACCTATACTAATCTATACTAATATTATAAAGAGGTAAAGTTTTTTTTGTTTGTTTGTAGGTAGGGGGTAATCTACTGCACTACTGAACAGATTGAAAAAATAGTTTTACTAATAAAAAGCTACACTATCCCTGAGTAACATAGGCTATAATTCATTTCGATAAAACCTTTTTTTATTTCAATATTTGTAAATTTAGTCGGAAAAAGTTCTTAGGTTAGGCCTAGAATGATAAACTAACACATGTATTTACATTTATTGCCGTAGCAACCAATTTGAATAAAAATAACAATATAGCTGTTTGCTCCAATATTTCCATTAACAGCTGATTTCAAAATTTGAAGAAATTATTTTTGTATTTCTATCTTTTAGGTTAGGGTTTTAAAGTGTAGACCTGAGCCTTGCTGGTTCTTTTAACCATTATTATAACTGCTGGTACAAAATATAAGAAATAATTTAATTTGAACATTTATCATTATTTACCATCTTAGTTTTGATGTTATTATTAATCCTACATCTTTAATATAAATAAAACATAACATATGTTTTTAGAAGGTTCCATTGGGGGTTAGCGTGCGGAGCACGCAGGGGTATCCCCTAGTAAATTACATTATTGTTTTTATACACATTTTAAACGCGATTCAAAATATGTGAACCTATTTGAAATTGCAGCTGTTGTAATTTTAAAGCACAGCAATGCATTGTTTACGAACAATAATTTTTGGTGTAGTACAATAAAATACTTATAAGTTCTAGTACCAAACAGCAGTCTGCTGGTTATTGAATCAGCTGACTTTTGAGCAAGTAGTGAATGTCTACAATAAAGAGTCACTTTACAGACGTAACGCATGAATTGAAACATCAGTTTATAATGCAGTATAATCGAACTCTTTTTGGATGATTCTATATAGTCTATGTTATGTTTATGATATTTTTTTTATTTAAATTTTCAATTGGACAAGATACAAATTATGATCAAATTGCGGTAACCAAATATAACCATACCAATATATTCGTTTGGTTATATTTGGTAACCAATATAACCAACGATTTATATTCATGACAGTTTTCACTTCTGTCGGCAGTAATAACAATTAATTGCTTTTTTTAAACTAAGCAATACCAAATGACAACGAATTCAATTTATAATTATTTGTCAACGTATTTGTCACTTAATTGCTTTTAAATTTGCTAAGTTGATTGCTATGATAATGAATGT
>JAGFPH010000696.1:294729-312416 GCA_018207615.1 Philaenus spumarius
CTACCGCACGGTTACGATTGCTACAACGCGGTCACGATCGGTACCATTCGGTCACAGCCAACACAAATTGGTCACACATACGAAATCGGCAGTATATATGATTGATTCAAAATCTGATTGTATAATTTCTATACAGAATTATTAACTGAATGTTAATGGGTATATAGTTATTATTTATTATACTTTTAATCTGACCTCAAGTAATATTTTGCCGATTTAGCAAGCGTGACCGGTTTGTATCCATTGATGCTTCGGTACTAAAAGTCCATAAAAAAAAATATAAATTCATAAAATTCAGCTCAGCAACATATGAGATAAGGTTCCTGAACATGTTATTTACCTAACATGCTATATATTTATATAAAATCAAATACTTGATTTTAATTTTTTTTTAAATTGTCACATTTTGTGACTTTGACCCACATAAAAAAAAAACTGAAGTTTTGTTACTTTTCATTATAATTGTTGGTCACCCTCATCTGCACTAATACCATTATTTTAAGCTTAGGGGAAGTATTGGTGGCAATGACAGTAGACACAAACCCCAATGTAACAATACTAAACTAAACTTACCATTGGTGTTGGCACTGCTTGACGACTGGGCTGACTCATAGTGTGGAAGCAAACTGGTCTGAAACATTTTACACATTGTTCAGTACACTTTAAACAGAGAAAACTGTAAATATTCAAGCTGGGTGTAAGTGTTCCCTTAACCAAAGTACAGTAACACCTCGATAATTCAGCACTCTATAATCCGGCAGACTCGATAGTTCAGCATCAATCATCTTGAAAATTTGCACTCATTTAAAATAGCAGTTTTTGTAATTATTGAGTGATTTAAGCCCGGTCTACACTGTCTGTTGGCTCCGCATCTGTTAAAAACAGTGTGTAAAAATCCACTGCTCAATAAACTTGTCCAAAACAAACATTTCAATCAAAATTTCTCCTAAAAATCAAACCGATTCAAAACAATGTGCTCTCGTCGGGTTAAAAGGGCCGTTTAGCACTTTCGTTGCTGACTGTATTTTGTTGAACATATTCCACTTAATGAAAATTATTTGAACAAATTGAAGTCTTTGGAAAAAGATACATTGAATTTCTTGTAAATAGTTGTTCGATTAAAAACCGCTTTCAGGGTATCTACTAGTTCCCAGAAATAAAAATCAGTGACTTTTCAGTGGCTTTTAGGTTAAAAATTTTAAAAAATAGAGTTTCTATATACAAAGTCTTTATTCTGTAAAACTTACTTAAAACTTACTTAAAATCACTTATGACTTATGTCTACTTCTCTTAGTAATACACCCAACTAGTGATACACGAAATTCGTGATGTTTTAGTCGATTGTCTCGATTGTTCAAACATCTCGAGTATCAAACAATCGCGCATCACTACGCCGCAACTTGTCTGCTCCGCTGTTCACTACTACGCCCATACTCCCCCTTACCGAACGCTGTTCCTGTTTATATTCATGTTTCGGCAAAAAAGACATTGAAACAACATAAAACACATAATTACTCCTCTTCATATATGCTCAAAATTATTTTAAAGGATAGATATGTCTTATAAAAAACTAATCAGGTTATTACAGGAAAAATATTGCATCATCTTGAAGCCTGCGGCTATGATCGCAATTATAACAACAGCGTATCACTCGCACGATAGTATACGGAACCTTTTTTTTATATTTGTTACAATCCAGCGCTCAGAGAGCTTATAATGCTTATATTTTATGTACAAAATGATTTTGTTTTAGGCTTTTAAAATTTATTAGTTAGCAGCAATCTCTCTACGCAGTTAATGTTACGTAGTTTCAACGTGTAATTTACGTGTTCATATACAGTACATGTGCGTTTATTTATAGTTTATTCCCCGTTTAAACCATTTTAAAGGAAGACCTCGATAATCCGGAATATTCGATAATCCGGCATCACCGGATCCCCGAGCGTGCCGGATTATCGAGGTCTTACTTTGTATTTTTTTATTTTTTTCCTAACATTTAAAGTTCCTGAGATATTATAATTTATAGCCAACCTTAGCTGTAAGGAATCAACGAAAAATTTCCAATTAACCATGCTCGTATCAAACTGGTTTAACAGCTGGGTCTCAAATCATTTTGGGCTGATTTTGATGTCGAGCTGATTTACAACAAACTATTGTTGTAATTATAAATACTAATAACAAATTGTAATAATACAACAAATCACTACTTATATTTAAATAACTTTACTCATTTTATTATTTCAGTATTTCGTCATCTTATTTAACAGTAGGCCTACTTAAATGTTCCTTAAAGTTTGAAATAAGTGTATTAGTAGTTTTTTGTATAGTTAATAATGACAGATAATTATAGCCTAAAACTGATTTCTAATATCAGTACCTCGCCTACTTTAATTCTTACTGCTACTTCAATTCGTACTATTTGTTAAAGACTTTAAGGAATGATAATAAAACTTAACAGTAACAACTTTTCGAACTAGAAACATAATATTTTGCCATTATTACCACAAAACTCGCATGTAGTCATTTCCATAAAATTTCAAAATCTCAATTAATAGTCATGGAATCTTAATAATTTATGCACCATTATTTAAGAGACAAAATTTAACAACTTTTGGTCTCTTGTAAATTTGTTGTAAAATAAGGATTTTGATGTTTTTAGAATTTTAAAATACCCGTAATTTTGAAATGGTAATAATTATAGACTATAATTATAAAATTATAAATCCACAAGCATTGCGGAGTACTGGTTTTCCCGTGCATTCGATTTGCTATAGTCGCTGCAATTATTATTCCATAAGCACTCGTATTGATGACAAGTTTCAATAAACAATACCATATGCTTGTCTTGCCACTTGAATGACATTGTATAAAATTTGTATTCAAAACAACAATAAACGCACACAAAGACACGCACTACGGCATAGAGTCGACTGGTTGGTTGGCTGTGAACTAAATTGATGAATGGAGCGTGGGAAATGAACATGTTGTTTGTTTACATTATTCACTGAGCCTTCACTCTGGATGAATCATCCGTTTGAAGAACGACTCTCTCATCTAAAGTTAGTAGGATCTCAACTTGCTTCATCGTTCACTTTTAGTGTGCAATTTAAATGAAATGAAAGTGAAAGTCGATTTACACTTATCACTTCTTATAATTCATCCAAGATGGACATCGAAAGTGACAAGTGGAAATGGACTTACAAATTCAATGGTGAAAATCGCACATTCATAACTCAATCCGTTCTGAAGATATTTACATTTATTTACATTGAACCATGTCGTTTAATGTAAGAAATACATAAAGAACATCAATCTTCTTACCCATCAAATTTTAATGTTTAATGGATATGATTCAATGAAAATATCTTCAGAAGGGTTTGAGATATGGATGTGTCGGTTTTACCATTGATTTTGTCCTAAATTTGTTTATTGAAATGATGTATCACATGCCCTATTTCCTATTTTAAAAAAACTTACATTCAAAATAGGGGACCAAAATTTTGAAATTTGAATCAAATATTATTTTTAAATATAGTAGGTTCCTCAATCACATCTACCTTCAAATTTTCCTCATATACGAAATTCTAAGCCGTTTTCAGACTTTCCACCCACCCTGTATATAAAAAGTATATGTATTCTCATGGCAGTGAACTCTGGCTATATGATATTTTGTTTGAGGTGAAAGGTATGGGATATACCCTATGACGCGAACTCCTAGTACCATGACATCATTTTGTTTCAAAATTGGAGGATAAAATGGCAAATCTGGTCGTATAAGCAATCTGGTGATTACAAAAGTTGAAAGTAGCAATTCGTCTCTTGTGCATCACTAAACATAGAGAGAGAATTTTATTTTCTACAATGTGTATTATTATTATTATTATTTTATTCACCTCTCTGCAAAATTTAACCACACAAGATTGTTAAATGAAGAAGCTACGAGGTTATACATCTCATTGATGAACTAACATGACGAATCTACAAACTTAACACGGCGAGAGTGTTAAGTGAACTCGGGAATTTCGTGCTTACGTATTACTGAACTCTGACCAACTAGCCCCTGAACTGATACTACGGATTTATACTTTTCCTTCCTTTTGGATACCAAAATTTAAATTAAAGCTTTCTGGGCGACATACTTGTCACTCTAAATTAAATCCTTTTCGGAACTAAGCTTATCAACACTAACGAAAATTACTTTATTATTCCATGTAGTTAGGCGTGTCACGACGACAGAGGAATTTATGCATTTACTTCTGACAAGAAAATATTATATTTCTCGGATTTCAAACATCTTTTTTTCGTCTTTTGGTATAATAGATATTTACTGTTCCTTGTCAAAAGGCAACGTGACAAAAAAAAAACTGTAAAAATAAATGCAACATATTTTTAAGTCTTACTTCTTTTATGTAAACGCGTTGATAAAATGTTAAGGAACCCTTTCCTGGCGAGTCAACATCACACTTTTTTATTTCATTTTGACTTATCAGTTGCAAGATATGAAATTCCTAAGTCGTTTGAAATATGTATTCCATAGAACTAACAAATCAATTTTTATAAAATTTTATTTAAAATTCAAAAAATGCTATGCAGTAAGTAATTATAAAGTTATAACGGTCACATTAACGCACTTTTTACAAATATTCCAGAAACCAAAATGTATTAGTGTTATTTTCCAAATTTTCGAAATTTTTTTTAAACATGCTAAATGTAGCCTAATTATTTTTCTTTCATAATTTATTTTTCCAGGTGACTACCTTCATATTTAGTATCAGATTCGTTCGTATTTCAAATAAGATATTTCAAAAATATTATTCCACGTACACCTTGCTGCAACATGTTACAACACAATACAAAACACATTTGCATTTTCAAAAGAAATGTATTTTTAAATCTAAATTGCGCAATTGGAGTATAGCTCATGTGTATTCCAACTATAAAATACTGTTCAATAAAGGATGCACTTATGTTTCATTTTAAAAAATTGTTCAAATTCTGAAATCTTCTGCTTAACTCTTACATAATCCCGATATTTTAAAAGAGCTAAGCTAAATACGAAAGAAAATATTTATATAAATACAACTTTTAAATTTAGTGAAATAATTTAAACACAACACACAATATTTTGTAGAATTAAACTATTTAACTATATTTATGTTATGTTTTGTTTTGATTATAATGGTGTTCTACTTAAATTGGAAATATGAACAATTATGGTTCAAGAATAACGACAGTTAAATACTTTTCACTATATACATATAAGTATTTATTTAGATCGAGGAACCAATATTTTTATTTTGGAACATGAAATTATACAACAGATTCTTCTTTATGTTATTTTTTTTTTATTGATCTTTAAGTAAATATAAACAACCGGTTTTAAGTTTCTTGGGGTGTTTTTTGAATACATTTTGAGAACAAGCGAAATATTTTTCGTTTTGTTACTACAAAACATAAATAAAAACCATAAAACATTATGCTTAGTACTATTTTAATTCCCATATTTGTATCCTATACTCTAATACGAGCAATGTCTGTTTGTTTGTTTGTTTGTTGGTTTGTTTGTGTGTTTGTACGAGCAATCTCGAGATCCAGCGGAAGGATTTTGCTGAAACTTTGGGATTAGAGGCTTTTGGGACTAAAAAATCGATTGGTGAAAACCACTACCTCAGGAAAACTCGTATTTTTCTGAAAAACTCATTTGAAAATTGAAAATTTTTAACATTGGGGTTATGTAATTTAAAATCAATAGGATACATATGACAAACATCAGCTGTTTCCTATAATATTTCCATCAGCTGTCTCCTATAAATTTTTTTTTTTTTTTTTTTTTTTTTTTTTTTTTTTTGTCTTAAAGGTTAGAATTGTTTTAAGCTTGAAATCAGCTGACCCGTGCTAATATTTCGCGAGTTATGAGTAGGCCTACAAAACAGTACTTACCTGATTTGTATTTACATACATTTTCCTATAAAAAAAAACACAATTAACAAAAATACCGAGTAATGCTCGGTCGCCCAGGTACTAGTATATTAACTTTCTACCGTCAAATAATTGAAGTTAAAGTAGTTTTTAACTAAAACAAGATGAAGAGATAGAACATTTTTTCGAGACCTCGGCTCGTGGTTTTTTTTTTGTACTAAAAATGTGACGTTTTTGTCACGCACGTCACTTTGTTGTCACGCTAGGAAGCTCAAAAGCTTTTCAACTCTCCGCAATACGGAGTTATGTTATGAAGATTTTGGCAACACCAGAAGTTTTCTACGACGTCTGTGAGTGCACATATCGTGTCTACAGACACTCAGACACACGGACACAAAATTTTACCCCCACTTTTTGTGACCTTTCTCGACGTTTTCAAGGTATCTAAACACGATAAAGCAATACAAAATGTTTAGAATTTTCGCAAGATTTCAATATTTCAGAATTTTAATGCTAGCCGAAGTAATAAATATTTTTGTACACATCCGTAAAAATTAACGATGTTTGTCTTCTATTTTAGAATGGTTGGATAAACCTATATGTTTATTAACCTTTCATTTCCATAGGACAAATAGTTATTGAGATAAAACACATTTAGTGATTATAAAATTATTAAATTTGAGGAAAACGAGAAATTTTCTATTGTAACATATAACAGGATGTAACAGTTCATTTTCTTCTTGCTTTATGAAAGAATTTAGTTGTGTGTTTTTGTATAGTTTTTAGTTTATTAATGGAAGTAAAAACAGATTTAAAAATTAAAAACCTGTAATTTACTAAACAAACTTACCATAATTGTTGACACAAAATGCCTATTATTAGTGAAATTTGAATTTATAATAATCATAACAATAATGTATATAACTATCTATTTTTCACTACAAGGACATCACTATAAGGACATTTTCACTCTCCTTTTAATATATTTATTTTATTTCTTTTGTAATATTAATTTTTATCTTTCTGATTCTTCCCACAGCTGTAAACATAACTGACTTAGATACACAATATACTATAAAACAACCAACTATCTGTGTAGCTCTCAACAAACAACTAAACCGAATGAAACACTTTATTTGATTTTACTTATTGAAAACTTGAGGTGCACTGGTGTAGAACAATGACACAAAGAAAAATATATAAACAATTACCTAATAATGTAGTATTAATTATTACAATAATGTAGATAATTAAAACGCCTAAGCTCAGAAGAAAATCAGTCGAAGTGCGTAATAAAAACCAGTTAGTATTGTGGCAAAATAACAAATTTTACATGTTTAAAAAATACATGTATAAATTAATCAAGAAAAGTTTATATAGCATTTAATAAGCTCGATTTTGTTAAATTAAGAATGTTTCACTACGTTTATGTGTGCATCTTGTAAGAAAGTAGAAAGGTTAGTTATACAGAAACCACCGACACATACTATGTTGTGTCTTTTTTAAATCGAAGAGTTTTTATGGGGGGTTGGAGGGGGGATGTAAGAGTTGTCAGTTGCGAAGAGTAGATAGGTAGAGAGTCTTTATTTAGAACGAAGTTAGGACCATCTGGTCCTATTTTAATCTTAACCCTTATACAATTACAACTTAAAAAAATATTTACACTCTTAGTCTAAAACAAAACAATAAAAAAGCACTGAAAAATCAAAAGAAAAATCTTAAACTAATGAAGTTGTTTTAAACCTTACAAAATTTAAACATATTTATTGATAATATTATTATTTATACTTGCCTTAAAAAATAATATTATATGTAATAGGGATTGGATATGGCTTCAAACACAATAACGGATATTTATTGAAATAACAGAATAAACTACTTATAATCAACATTCATGAGCACATTCATACATCATAAAATATAAATAAGCAAGTTAAACAAATTCCCTTCCTACACACTCCGAGCAAAGATATCAGTCCGCGTCCATACCATTCATGAAATGAAGTTTCAATGATTTTGAAAATTGAGCACTGCTATCATTAGTTTTAAGCGAATCTGGTAGCGAATTCCACAAGCAGGTACGGTAAAAGATTTATTAAACTCATACTTTACAGTTCTGTGCTTGGGATTGGTATTGTCCTACCCCTTTCTTGTAATTTGTGTACGTATATCCGAAGAAAAAACAAACTTATTTACCAACTAAGTCGGTACTTTAGTTTAAAGGACAGCATGCATCGTAGATAAAAAATGAAAATATATAAATTCATCCTGTTTTAAAAGATATAATTATTTCTAATAGGGTACATTTTAGATCCTCTTGGACCACAACGGAAAAAGTTCTATTCGAAAATCTGTGAGTTTTTTTTAATCGTTTTTACACCGAAATAACGATTATCTCTGAATTTTATTAGACGTATATAAAACAATTTTTCCTTTATATAATATTACTAGCTGACCCGTACGGCGTTGCCCGTGGTGTTTGGTATTTTCAGTCTTTTTAACGTAATTGTATTCTTTTTAAGTGTTCAGTCAGTGAGTGGTATTTGGCTTTTATATATATAGATCTTAAATAATAAAGGCACTATTGTCATAATAATAAAAGATCTGAAATTATGATTTTAATAACTTTGACTCCCCCCCCAAACCCCCCTTAAAATTTATAATTTTTTGAAACCCTTTCTTAGCAAGTGCCTATGGCCCTAGAGGAAGCTACATACCAAATTTCATTCCAATCTGTTCGGTAATTTTGGAGAAATCGTGATTTAGTAATTTTTACCACCAAACCCCCCTAAAATTTCCTATTTTTTAAAACCCTTTTTTATTGAACACTTATGGCCCTAGAGGAAGCTACATACCAAATTGCATTCCAATCGGTTCGGTAGTTTTGAAGAAATCGTTTTTTAATAACTTTGATCCCCCAAGCCCCCCTAAAATTTCCAATTTTTTCAAACACTTTCTTAGTGAGCACTTATGGCCCTAGAGGAAGCTACATACCAAATTTCATTTCAATCCGTTCAGTAGTTTTTGAGAAATCGTGATGAGTGAGTGAGTGGTATTTCGCTTTTATATATGTTACCGGCAAAGTACGAAATCCAGGCATTGTATAGAATGCCTAGACATTCTATACAATGACTAGCGGTTTTGGGCAAAGTGTGAAATGGAATAAAAATTACATTAATTTCAGCACTTTGCCTAGGCATTGTATATAGTGACTAGGCATTTTATAGAATGCCTAAAGGGTCAGTGGGCAAAGTATGAAATATAATTAGAATAAAAAAAAAACTAAAAGACTTACCTAAACTGTTTAGTCACAGTATTTTGCCAATAACAGTATGATTATAATATTTGTATAATTACAATATTTCGTCGTATTATCACTTTATATAATTAGAATAAAAAAAAACTAGAGGACTTACCTAAACTGTTTAGTCACAGTATTTTGCCGATAACAGTATGATTATAATATTTATATAATTATAATATTTCGTCGTATTATCACTTTATATAATTAGAATTAAAAAAAACTAGAGGACTTACCTAAACTGTTTAGTCACAGTGTTTTGCCGATAACAGTATGATTATAATATTTATATACGGTAATTATAATATTTCGTAGTATTATCACACTATTTATAATTAGAATGAGTTGCCTAAACTGTTCGTTTCTACACAAAATAGAACAAGAACAATCCGGCAACGCTGTCAGGACGGTAAGAAAAACATGTCGGCACTTTACAATGTAAATTTCTAAATAATTCATACTTTGCCTGATGCGCCTGCGGGCATTGTATAGAATGACTAGGCAAAGTATATAATGCGCGATATTTCATACTTTACCTGCCCCGGTTTAGGCATTGTATATAATGCCTAGTCATTCTATATAATGCCTAATTTCGTACTTTGCCGGTAACATATATATATAGATATTTTATATTTAATAAAGATAAAGATAGGTTATGTGATGTTGACACTAAAATAGATCATGTGAATAAAATATAATTCCCTCCCTAGATAATATTTAATTTTGTTTACAGAATCCATACAAATAATGTATGTTCATTTTCAGCCAACTTACCTACAGGTTTTCGAAAATATATACAAATTACAAATAGGGTCAGCCTTACATTATTAACGTTGGCCTTCAATGAAATTGCAATCATGCAAGCAGTTTCCAGTAACTTTATGTATAACTGCTAAATAAATAAATTGTGTTTTTGATAACTTAACGTCTTTATTTTATTCGTTTCTTCATATAGCGAAAATAAACGAAAAGCCAGTTACTAGGTTCGAACCTGAAAAACTTACTGTTCCAATTGTAGCAAACCGGACTAACGCCTTTTAGCATCTCTGCCTCTCTGCTCCCTTTAAAAATATTGCCTTCTTCTAATCACGTAATCATCATATTAAATACTATATTTTCTCTGCAAAATGTAAATATACTATTATATTTTTATAATATTTTAAAACAGAACTCGAAGTACTGATCGGGAATTTCCCAGGTGTAAGAGTTGTTTTTACAAAACATAAACCTTTAAATCAAGACTGTGGCTTAGTAATTGTTTAACAATTAAAAGTATTTTCAATTATTATAATCAAAACATTTAAATTTGACATATTTAAAAATTACTAAACCAAATAATTTGGGTTCGTTAATATTTTGTATTTTATAACATTCAATCAATTACATAATGATATCAAAAGAGTTTCAACAAAATTAGTGTTCCACAAAATGTATTAATTGATAGCTTAAATTCTTTGAGGTTGATTTCCTTAGGAAATTAAGAATTAGAAAATTCTGAAATACGTAAAAAAAACATAATCTAAATAAAATGACAAAATATAAATTTGCACCTACCGTTCAATATATATATATTAATTTTCTATCTAAATGAATTTAGCTATTTAAATGTATACAGATAAAAAGTGTGTTGTAAGAAACAAGTTTTGATTTCTTTTAGTAATGTTGGTAAACCTCTACACATTATTTGCTTTATTTGATTTGTTATTAATATAGCACTATTTTATTTTTAAGGAAACAGTGTGTTAATTTTGTATCATTTTGTTGATATATTTAAAATGATTTACAATATTTAAATAAAAGATGGTGTTTTTAACAGAAAATTTAAGATTTTCGGATAGTTATATAATAAACGCCTCACCTAAGATTAAAGTAGTAATTACACATCGTAAAGTGATAATTATCTATAGAATCGTACATTTGTCACCAACGAGAGACTAAACATTTTGTGTTCGTTGCTTTAACGAGTTGCCTGATGTCATTAGCGTCGTGAGTAGAATTACCGTACAAATGTTTTAGTCTGCATCAGGCTTGGTTGGTGGTGAAATATTAGCAAAAAATATGAGTAACACGTACACTGTTCGTATTTACATTTGACAGTCTGTACTTCAAACCTCTGTACACTTGATTGACCATAATTAATCCACTGAAATAAAATTCCATTTCTTTTGTGAAATAAAATAAACGGTACCAGGAACTGGCACATAATTTCTCACAAACATATTTAAATTATTAAACAGATTCACTGTGACTTCATAATTGTAGGTGGGGTAGGAGAGGTGATTTATTAAAGTAGGAGATTAACTAGTACATATTATTATTATTATCTAGAGATAAAAATATTCGATCGGTTTCGAACAGTTTGCACCAAACACGTCAATTAGGCCTGTATAGATGCACGAAAAAAGGTTTGGAAAAATTTTGAAAAAAACCATTTTATGGCCAAAAACCCCCAAAAATTAGTTGTTATTATTATTATTAGCTAAACAATAATTTTTAGAAAGATGCGGTTTTTTGCATATGGTAGGGTATATTAAAGGCTACAAATAAGCCGAATTTTATCAAAATCGTTAGAGCCGTTTTTTTACAAAAAAAATAATTACTGATTTTTTGGGGGTTTTTTTGCCAAAAATGGAGTTATTTTTCAAAAAATTTCAAAACCGTTTTTGTGCATCTATATAGGCCTACTTGACATGTCTGGTGCAATTTTTTTTAAATCGATCGAATAGTTTTCGCTCTAGCTTTGTATGCGTACTGACATTTTGTAAAAACCACTTTTTTGGACTCAGGGGTTTCCAAAACGGATATATCCACAAAATTCTCAACATCGATTTTTTTGCGATCACTATACTTTCTCTATACTATATATAGTGAGAAAGTAAAAACAATACTTTAGCTATTACTAGAATTTATGAGAAAGACATTAACATTTTCAACAAAAAGAGTACTACTTAAATACTTTCGATTTTTTTTAAATTTGAAACAGCGTTAATCCAATTCTTAAATTTGATATTTTTGTCTCAATCATTCGGAATGTAATTTTCAATCCAGGCGCAACTAAAAAAATTGCTATTTCTGGCTTCTGTCCCTCCATTTTATTCAGTGCTTTACTCCAACTATGAAACATTTTGTAATAAATATAAATAGAACTTTTCGTGTCTAAAGCACGACTTCACGTTATACAACATAAAATAAATAGCAATACAACTTATAAATTATATAAACTTTTACTATAACAATTAAAATCAATCGTAATTTTATCTACTTTAACATGTAAGATTTTATGAGAAAAACGCAAATTTAATTCTCATAATAATTTACTCTCTCATAAATTAGTTTTTATTTTATTTTACCTTCGAACCTTGATCATTACTTGCATTTTTTATCAATATTATGCTAGTTTTTAATTTTTAATTTTAGTGATTCATTAAATGTATTTCTGTTTAGTTATAGAAACAATCATTTTTTTTTTAATTCGTCATTTTGCTTATTTTATTAGTACCCTTAATAGTTTACTCGAAAATTAAAATTCAAAGTTAACTTACACAAAGTTCTTCTTATTTAATCCACAACCACATGTCCGTAACAGAAAATAACATCTTATTTTACACGTAATTCAATAAAATGTTATAAAACACTTTAAAGAAATCAACTTTTTGTACAAATTTACTGTTACTATAACAATAAACAAAAATCTATATTTTGCATAACTTATCTCGTACAATATGATGAGAAATAAACTGTGCAAACATCCATCCTCTGATGTGATGTAAACGCTACTGAACCAACCTACTACGAAGATGCGCGCGCATACCATTGTTGTTGCGCCGTCTCTTTAGGGAACGATTATATTGATATTAAAATTAATTGTTTACTTATCCTACAAACAATCAAACAAATGTTTAAACATATTTAATTATATTTTTGAGAAAGAAGTATATTTATAAGAAGAATTTTCAAATCGCGGGTATTACTATCGTATATTTTTTACTTAGCTTAGTTTAGGGGAGCTCCGTATGTTTATCATTATGGTCCCAAAACGTTCTACTGCAACTTATACATAAATCAGGTTTGGGCCTATTTACCATACTTTATTCTGTCGAGTTTATTACTACGCTCTCAACCTGGGTTTGAGGACCTAACTAATGCAATATATTTACGTTAGAAAATTGTGCCACGTCACTCTTTTGTATAACATTTAAACATTTCCACAAATTACATTCTTTACCACTTAGTGGAAATGTATTAATAAAGCCACCTAAATTATTTTATATTACTGGTAGACCACTCACTGAACTTTCTGATAGAAGCACAGTGCACGGAATCACTTAGTTCAACTACGTTAGATTTATAAATATTTAAAAAGGTAGATATCGTTTTGAACACTTTGAAATTTGATTTATAATTTTTAAGTCTTAGCAGAAAGATGTTGAACTAAAGACTTCCGTGACATTCAATTCGTCAGCGCTTAACGAATCATTTAAGAATAATCTTTATTAATATTTCAAATCAACCTATTCTACGTACTAAGAGGTAACTCATCTAGCCATCTTCAAACTATAATGTAACCATCATAATATAACTTAGTCTCCTACCTGTGGGTTTATAAATTTAACAATGTAAAAGCACCATTTCTAAATATTTCTTAGTCAATTCAGATACGTAGTTTCTGCTCCAGTAAACGAGAAAGCAACTGTAAACGCAAGTGCTTCTCTCTATAACTGTATCTAAACAGTGCAATTTCTTGCGGCTGAGCGCTTTGACATTGCCTCATTTCAAACCATTTTATATAGCCATCTTTTGTAATTGAGTGCTGAAAAAAAAACTGAATATTCTTTATAAAATTTCAGATCCGGCTTGCAAATTACTTTTCATTATTAATTTTTTATTGTGTTAGGAAAACAATTCAAACTTTGTACTTACAAAATAATGTCAATTACATAACAAAAGAAAAGCATTGTTTTTAATCTAAAATACAAAACGGATGAGTATTGTTAACTGTGCTTAAAATGAGACCTTGCAAATAATTTTATGATAAAAAAATAAACGAAATAAATGGTTTGAAATTTAACATTGCTCTTATGGGATAAAAATCCAAAATGGCCGCCACTACAGCAGACCCTTAAGGCACGATTTAAAATAATTCTCTCATGTATATATCTAATTCCGTAAGCCCAAATTTGCAAATGAAATTGTGTGCGAACGGTAGGTCGTAGTTAGAGGTCTGGGCATGAAGTTTTGGCGAAAAATATTCATGTTTGGTAATTGTGTCACGAAAATTTATTACGGAATAAAATAATTACCATTTAAATAACATGGAAATATTTAGGTGTAAAGCAGGTGATTTTGGTGTTAAAAACGGGTGATTGTATATAGTAATTCCCATTTAAATAGCATGGGAATATATAGGTGTAAATCAAGTGATTTTAGTGTTAAAAACAGGTTATTGTATATAAATTGGAAAATCAGCTATCATAACAACACCTGAATGTGCAGTTTTTTATGTGTTTTGTTATTATAGCTTTGTTTTTGTTTCAAAGTGAGAATTAAAATCAAAGCTTAGGCTATATGATTTAACACATTATAAAATTGTTTCAACTGTACTTTTTTACTGTAATGAATAACGCTGGAAGACCACCTCGCAATGGTAGGCCATCACGAGAGGTAATGCTCCTAGAAATATAGCCTATATATAGGGGCTATTGCCCCTACAAGCCACTAGTATCCACCTAAAATCAACCAAACCTATGCTTCAAAATCAAAATGAATGAAATTTCTAAAAAAAATAGTCAAAAAAGAAACAAAACTAAATGTGGATATATATGATAAAGTCTGGACAAAATGTCCGGAATAAAATAAATGATTCTCAAAAATATATATTTACAAACCAAGTAAACAGTATCCGTCACATTATATGAAAACGTTTTATAATTTACGATTGCTATAATGTAGGCCTATTTATTCTGAATATCGACTAATTAAAATAAAATTATACTTTCTAACTATTGTTGTAAAACCTTTCTATACGTTTTGAAGGGAAGTAAACATAAATTTGAAAATGATTTTAAAGTCTTGTTTTAAAACGTTACAAAAGTACTCTACTTGTGTTCTCAGTCGGCTAATTAAATCACAGAGGCAGAGCTGAAATACGGTTAGTGTCTTGGGACTTCAGTAACTTTACTAACTCTAGGTAAAGACTGAAAGCAAATGCTTACTCAATATTTGCGTTCAAATGTAAAACTAGTTTAGTGTATAAAGTGTAATGAACCCCTGCTTATACCTGTTCCGTTCTCTTCTTTGCAAACAAACAATGTACCTTTAATGAAATTTGTGCAGGATATATTTGAAAGATTTCGAAGAAATCGTATAATAACTAACGTATCTACCACTTTATATGAACCACAATAACTGAGGTAATGTTGGACACACAACTTCCAGACAGGGTATATACAATATAGAAATGGATCTCGGTCGAGTTCATTAACAGGTAAAATGTAGAAATTGGAAATGTGTGTTTTTGATGTGTAGAGTAAATTATACTACCTCCTAAGAGAAATGTCAAAAATTAGTTGTTGATAACATTAGCCAAAGGGATGGGAAAATATTGCATTACTTGCTTAGTATGCACAATTTAGAGCCAGTTGAAAATTATTGCGAATATTATAAACATTATTTTATAAATTAAATTATTCACAGTTCAAGGTTCAAAAACATTTTTAATCTATAGCTTGTAGTAGTAAATGGATCGAACTTTTAAATCTGCCTTCACTAGTAAGCTGATCATAAAATATTTATTGGTATTATCATTATACTGTATTTTAGGTATTCATTTAACTATAAAGTAATTACCTAAATAATACTTCAATACTGTATAACAGACCGTATAATTTATTATTTAAAAAGACTCCGCATTTAAATCTGAAAAAGTTTACACTATGGATGGCTTTAACTATTTCTTTTGAAATTTAAGCCAATGTAGGTTCTTAAAATTAATATTTATTTGCTCATTAAGTGAGGAAAGTATGACTTTGTCCCCGAAAGGAAATGTTACAATAGCATGTTTCGCTCGTGCGGTTATGATATGTTGAGAGCGACTACTTTCCTTAAGACACACAACATTTTTCCTCCAGCTAAAGTTTCAGTAAATAATTAACATTTTACTATGGAAGAAACTTTATTAAAACATTAATACAAAAACAATTGAGGTTATTAGAAGAACACACAGACACGGAAGTTCATTGGTGCATTTTGATGTTTCAGCAGTTGTTTTACTAACATATGATTTAGAGGGCGGAAAAGTGTTCGTATACAAAGCAATGTATATAATCCGTGACATCTACCATTTATGGGAAGTAATCATCGCAGAGGTTGAGACAGTTACACCTGCTATGTTGGTGAATTACTGCCGAGAAGTAAAATATCGTCTAGGCTTATGTAGGGCAACAAATGGATCCCACGTTGAAGTTTACTAACATTAAAACAAATTTGTTAAAAAATGTATAATATTCTCTTTCACTGTATGTACTCGTTAATGCAGTTTTTCATTGAATGTATACATAAAACTAGGGAGTTCTTTTTCAAACACCCTGTACTTTAATCTCAACTTTTTCACCACCGGATGATAATTTGTTCTTTCCACTGTATTAATGAAGAAGAAAAGATCTCTTAAAAGTAGAAGATTTATTGAAAATATGTTTCATTTCATGTAGTACTCACAAAGATGTAGTTTTGTATTTAAAAGATAGAAATTGTACATACTTGTTTTTCAGTGCATGGTTTGCTTATTACTATTTAACTCAAAACGAATTAATTTATTTTTATTAATCTTCTACTGATGTTTTAAGCATTTTGTTACTCTTAATATGGGCATGTTTTAACATGCTTATTCAAAATAGAGTTGAGCGGTAATCAAAATATTAAAAACGATTTGTGAAAAATCTAACGTGTGTGTGTGTGTGTGTGTGCCATGCATTAGCTAAACCATTTAACATAATTCAAAGTTTGTGTGCCTTGCATTAGCTAAACAATTAAACGTAAACTTAGGTTTTTGTCCCTTACATTAGCTAAACCGTTAAACATAATCTTACGTTTTTGTCCCTTACATTAGCTAAACCGTTAAACATAATCTTACATTTGTGTGCCTTCCATTAGCTAAACAATTAAACATAATTTTACGTTTGTATGCCTTGCATTAGCTAAACCATTAAACTTAATTTTAAGTTTTTGTCCCTTACATTAGCTAAACCGTTAAAAATAATCTTACATTTGTTTGCCTTACATTAGCTAAACCGTTAAACATAATCTTACGTTTGTGTGCCTTACATTAGCTAAACCTTTAAACATAATCTTACGTTTGTGTGACATGCATTAGCTAAACCGTTAAACATATTTTTACGTTTGTGTGTCTTACATTAGCTAAACCGTTAAACATAATCTTACGTTTGTATGCCTTACATTAGCTAAACCGTTA
>JAGFPH010000696.1:312426-328463 GCA_018207615.1 Philaenus spumarius
TTAAACATAATCTTACGTTTGTATGCCTTACATTAGCTAAACCGTTAAACATAATCTTAAGTTTGTATGTCTTACATTAGCTAAACCGTTAAACATAATCTTACGTTTGTGTGCCTTACATTAGCTAAACCGTTAAACATAATCTTACGTCTGTGCCTTGCATTAGCTAAACCGTTAAAAATAATCTTAAGTTTTGCCACGCGCAAACCTCCCTACCCTCTTAATTTATTCAATAAACACAACCTTTTGTTGTTAACTTTAACACTTTCCCTCGTCAAATAACACCCAAGTGTTTTCAGGCCTTATTTGACGTTGTTCTGTTGTACTACCCCGTGAGAACAATTTGAGAGGTTTGGCGAGGGCAAGAAAAGGAAAACTTTTTGTTTCCTATTCTTAAGTTTTAAATTTTAAATTAATTAGACCTGTTTTGTATTTTGTGTAGTACACTAGCTCAATTCTAGACTCTTTTTCGGGATCGTTCCCTTTGGAGTTAAATTTGTAGTGATCCGTGAATAACTCACCTGCTGACTTAATTACACTAGAGCACTGAATGGTTTTAGGATTAATTTGATTGGATTTGTAAATTATATATTCAAAAATTTTCTATTGAAAACACAAAAACGATTTATTAATTAACATAAATCCATTAACTTTGAAACAACAAATTATTATTTTCAAAAACACAATGAAATTGATTAATCTTTAACTTATAATTACATATATTGAAAAGTAGCAAAGTGATTAATTAATTTATTAATTAAAATTTGTATATTAATGATTGTATTATTTACATACGACGATTTGCCATTGTGAGTAATGAAATTTACTAAACGAATTTACTTTATTCAAATTCCCCAGAATCTACTTGAATTTATTTATTTAGTTTATTTTAATTTATTTATTATTTTGTAAAAAAGGGATTTATTTTAAATTATAAGTAACAATGATCGTTTGCCACTTACAGAACACAAGAAGTTCGACGCGTAATTCCTTCTGTCGATTTCCAGCGATTTAAAGTTGTTCTCCTTGGTCCCCAAAATGGTTTCTTCGGCTTACAGTTGTCTTCTCCTAGACTTAATTAAAGTTGTCCTCTCCCAGTTGATTGTAGTATCTTTTGGCAAGATAGGCCGTTTATATGGATATTCTTCTCCCGAAATTATCACGACCCGACTTAGCTTTAGGCCGGAGCTAACGCACACTGAACTGATCGCCCTTTGACTTTCTCTAAGTACCCTCGGAGCTTGGTCAGATGTCTACTCGTTGGCGTTCCGTGCTAAACTGATGCTAGAGGGGATGCAGGCTTCTATCCTCGACTTTTAACTTGTCAAACCAACATCTTCCTCTATGTAACAAGAAATCCTGATTTCTTGCTTTAGAAATATATTTTTTGGTCTTAATATATTTCCTGATTTATTTGATGAATTTTAGTGCCTTTATTTCCCATCGATTAGGCCTAATTTAATTATTATCTTCATTTATTGAATTACAATGTGCGGTCCGTTTTGTTTTGCGTAGTAGATCCGATGACGTCACTTCTCCCTCGGAGCTTGGGCCTTGCGTGCCTGTATGAACTTGTCGATTGACAATTTTTGCATTGATTTCACCCAAACTCTATAACTTCTTTTTGCGTGGTCGGATTTTGGTTTTATTGACTTCTATGGATTGGTTGACGTTTTCTGGTTTCTCTGGAATTCGAATGGCGTTTCTACTCCTCTTCCTTCTTGAGTTATAGACTTCGTTAGTTTTGCTTAAATTTTGAAATTTATTTCCTGTAAATTTGAAATTTTCCATTTTTTCTTGCTTGTATCTTCTTCGGTTGGTCTTGAAACGCGCTAATCTGGTGTTGGTTTTTTGATAGCTTGTTTGGTTATCTAGTTATTCAGCTTGTTGTTACTCTAATTGGCTTCGTTTGGTTTTCGGCGTCTCATTCCCCCCCTTTAAAGCTCTTTTCATATCTCACATGGCATTACAATTTATTACACATACATATACCCTATTTTATCAATATTTCCCTTCAATTAATCTCCCTTGTATTTATTTTGAATTAATACAATTTTTTATTAATTAATTTTATTTTTACAAAACTATTTATTTATTTATATTGAACTTCGGCTTGATTATGCCCTATTATTTACTCTATTAAATGCTATTTTTTAATGATTTAATTACATTTGAACTTTATGAGTTATTGGCCTTTTTATGCCCAAGAATGACTTTACACTTTATTTTTTAGCTATTAAATTTTATAACTTTATATTTTTTATTTCTTTATTTTCTTAACCCTTTTTAACTCTACAAATGACTCTACTTTGTTTTTGGATTTTATTCAAATTCTGCAAAATCGATTTGTTTACGCTTACATTTTTGTCTATAACTTTTTAACCAATTATCATAACAAAATTATTTTTATTTCTCCTTGCTTATTTAACTCTCCTTTCAACATAATCTAATAATAACAACTTTTTTTTATAAAATTACAAACCCCTATCTTTCAATGTTAATTCATTTCTACCAAATTTAGACAAGACTAGACAAGTCCATGCCTGTTAGATCCTGCAAGGTTTTGGCTTGACTTTGTCGCTAAAGCATACGTCATAGTCTGCACGTATTTAACTAACACAATTTTAGTTAATTCTTCAAAACTATTACTAAATACTATTTTCACATTGGAAACTACTTTTTTATCTTAATTTTGGGCTTTTCTGACACCCTTTGGCTTTAATCCTTCGTTATATTGACTTTGAATTTATTTTAATTAATGTAATTAATTAACCCCAATTGAATCGGTCAATTGGCCGTTTCAGTTTGTATGCTTTGCATTAGCTAAACCGTTAAACATAATTCAAACAGTTTGCAGAAGAAAATTGGGCAATTAACAGATCTTCCAAACGTCAGCAAGAGCAAATATCTATCTGTGGTTTTATTAAAATAACAGTTTTACTATAACAACTTGAACGTGAACAAACGAAATATTAGTTATGTTTGTAGCATATGTTATTACAATAAATTAACCTGATACTAAATACATTGTCTGTATAGCAAACTATAATTGTACTAAACATTGTTATCCTGGAATAACTTCGTTATACTGACTACCTCAACTTAATTACATCACACCCTCTGCGTTGAACCCCACTATATTTTGAGATTGTATTTGTGATATACGTAGCAGTTATTAATTAACACTCCAGCGGTCGCGCGGGGTACAATTGTATCCCAGTGTTTTGTTTTTACGCGCCATTGTGAGTTGGCAGCCTGTGTGACCTTGAGCAGCCATCTACCTTTTTTGTGAAGTGTCTAGAGTGTGCCAGTTGTAGCTTGACCGTCTTCGTGAACACACAGTGAGTGTTATTCTTGTTTTCCTAGTGACAGTCACTTTTTGGGGTACAAGTGTACCCCACGCGACCAGTCGTGTCCCGGTCTGCATTTAAACTGCTTATAGTTATGTAATAATGTGTTTGTGTAAATATTAAATATAATTACTTTTTTGACACTTTGCTGGTTAGTAATTTAAGTTTTAGAGTAAATATGGGCGATTTAAGTTTTAGAGTAAATATGGGCGACAGTGAACGTGATAGGGAACAAATACGTTTATGGCTAAGAGAGACACAGGACAGTGAAGATGTTGAAAGTGTTTTGGGCATAGAGGATCCAGATGAAGTTGAGAGTAACCCCCCTGATATTGAAACTGTGGATACAAATATTGTTGAGTCAGAACAAGAGAATGAACCTATGGATGTAGATAATATTCAAGAAAATGAAACACCAGGAAGACTACCTGCTGAACACTTTCCTGAAACTATTGCAGAGGAAGTATGTGGCCCTCCTTTTGATTTACGTGAGTTTTATATTGGAAAAGATAAAACAACTAGATGGTATTTAGAGCCTCATATGGCAAATACATCAAGAACACCTCGATATAACATAATTCCGACCTTTCACAGACCTGGCCCTAAAGGTTTGGCAAAAAATGCCAAATCGCACCTTGAATCCTTTCAATGTATAATGAATGATTTAATAATTGAAAAAATTGTCAGCTACACTAATATTTATATCAATAAGAAAAAAGGCCAGTTTAGTCGAGAAAGGGATGCTAGACTAACAGATGTTTGTGAAATAAAATCTTTGATTGGCATTCTTTTACTTGCTGGCACTCTGAAAGCAGGCCGGAAAAATGTGATTGAAATGTGGGACAATAGTAATGGCACAGGTGTTGAAGCGATATATGTAACTATGAGCGAGCACCGATTTAGATTTCTCATGCAGTGCCTCCGTTTTGACGATGTGAGAAGTAGAGATGAACGAAGGGCTTTGGACAAACTGGCCCCTATTAGGGAAATCTTTGAGATGTTTTTGAAAAATTCTCAAAATTCTTTTAATCCATCTGATTACTTGACTGTAGATGAACAACTTGTTGCCTTCCGAGGGAATTGTAGGTTCAGACAGTACATCCCAAGTAAAGCTGCAAAATATGGGATCAAGATTTTCGCGCTTGTCTCTGCAAGTAATTTCTACACTACTAACATGGAAATTTATGTTGGAACACAACCGGAAGGTCCATTCAACCTCAGCAATGCATCAAAGGATTTAGTTTTACGACTTGTTGAACCAGTCTCCGGATCAAATAGGAACATAACTGCTGATAACTGGTTTGTTTCTTTGCCATTAGCAGTATCTCTAATTGATGAAAAATCACTCACACTTGTAGGAACAGTTAGAGGTGACAGACGTATTGTTCCACGTAACTTTTTGGCTGATCGAGATCGGGAAACTTACAGTAGCATCTTCGGATACCATGAAAAATGTACATTAGTATCATATGCAGCAAAGAAAAAAAAAGTTGTAATAGCACTATCCACAATGCACAGTACTGGTGAAATAGATCCTAGCACAGGAGATCAGAGGAAACCGAGCATAATTACAACTTATAATGATACCAAAGTTGGAGTTGACATTCTTGACAAAATGTGCAAACATTATGACTGTGCAAGAAATTCAAGGAGGTGGCCTCTTACAGTATTCTTTCATTTGCTGAATGTGGGAGCTGTGAACTCATTGAACATTTTTAGATCAAACAATAACAGTGCCTTTATCAACCGCTGTGATTATTTGAGGACCCTGGCTCTAGAGCTTATGAAGCCTGAGATTCACCGTAGAATAAATATCCCCACTCTTCCAAAAGAGCTACGTAGAAGAGGAAGATGTCTATTGAAGTTGGAAGAAGAACAGCGGCCTGTGGTACAGCCAAGAGGAAACTCAACCATAGGTCGATGTGTTTTTTGCGGTCGATCAAGGGATAAGAAGACTAGGAGACATTGTGCAAAATGCGACCAGTGGGCATGTGCAGACCACCTGAGAGATGTGTGTGTTCGTTGCTACGAATGAAACTCTGAGTTTAAATCAGTCAGTTTGAACTTTGACATGCAAAAATGTTTGAATTTATGAATTGAGTCATTTATATATTACAGTATTTATGTAACAATAAAGTCAGTGTATTTTGTTGTAAAAATAGTTTTATTTCATAGATAACCCTAATTGAAGTTATAAAAATGTTATATAGCCCCTAAAAAAAAAAAAAAAAAACCGTGTGGGATACGACTGTACCCCGCGCGACTAATTATGTCTTTATTATAGGCGTGACCGCTGGAGTGTTAAGTTTACTTGAGTTTTGTTCACATTAAGTGGGTAGATTTTGATAATTATTATGTAGTAAAGATATTTTTTAATTATTATTATGTAAATTTTAATGATTTATTTATTGTTTGATTTTAAATATTTATCTCAAAAATAAATTTGATTCAGTTAAAGGTTTTAAAAACGGTTTAAGCATGGTTTATTATTGATCTGCACTAATGGTTCTGATCTGAGAAATAAAAATAATCATATAACATTGTGCCGTTATTTAAGCAGCGCGCCACTAATTCAATCAGAAAGACTTCTCTCATTGAATCAAATAAATCTCTGCTTAATGCACTGAACGCCCACGGCATCTAGCGGGTAGAGAACGTAACTCTAAACAGCTGATATCACATCACCGCATAACTCAGCCCAGGCGCATGCGCAGATATCTGTAACTTATGTAATCGTTCGTTAGTCATTCTCTTTTGAAATTAACCTTGAGCTTGATAAGACCTTCAACGACCGACATGAAAAACTTCGAAAACCTCATGGCAAAGTAAAAATCTTGTAAAACGCGAAGTGAAATGTAAACTAGTTCTTAAATCAAAAATAGTCGTTCACAAAGTGCGGAAAACCAGTTATGTCGCGAAAGTTATTCATTTAGTAAACCGGAAGGTCAAGTTCGTTACTTCACAAAACATGTGAATACGTTTAAACATTTTGAAATCTATTACCAGGTAAAGATTTAAACAAATTCTTAATTATATTTCCATCTGAGTTGCTATATTAATTTGTACTGTTGTCAATTTTAACTATAATTATATATCTGCAGTTACAGAGTAATTTTGTTAATCTATAAGTAAATTTAACCTATACAGCCATTTCTTTTAACCCTATGATACAGCCTATAAGCCTTCAGCAAATTTCAGTTTAAAATATAATAGCCTTTGGTGCTGTATAAAGGAGAAACATATTAGTAGAGTAATAGTCTCTGTTCAAAGTTTTCTATGATTAATTTTATAAAACAATATGTTACCATACAGTTTCTTGCACGAACATACATTCAGTTTCTTGCATAATATTACAATTCTGTTTTGCACATGAGTTTTGCACTTAACCTTTTGGTTCTGAAACTAAAATTATGTTGTATTTTGTTTCATAGTGTACAACTGGTGCAAGAATGACCAACAAAAAACTGAATAAGCATAACTTTTGAAAATTTCTGTCTTCAAAAGAACTGTTAGTGTAAAACACCAACTTAGTGAAATATCAGTGACTATTAATAGATAATTTATATATAATTCAAAATAGCAATTACCTGTGTCTTAAAATCAGAATTAATGAAGGCTAATTTACAACAAGAAAAATACAAAAATAATCTGATAAAGGCTGTATGTAAATTTCTGTTAATTAAATAATTTGGATGGGACAGCTAGCAAATTTTTGAAACTACAATCCTCAAGGGATTTCATTTTAAATTCAAAACCCTTTTTTTATTAAATGAGAGACGTCTCTGAAAATCATTAAACGCCATTATTTTTATTATTTAATTTGACTTAGTATTAAGGTTGGCCAACAAAACGAATGTTATTAATAAATCCATGGTGCTATGTATTTAATCTTGTAATCTTGTAAAAATTAATAAATTGTAATAAATCTTTTTATTATAAATGGGGAGGGTTTTTCTAATTTTACTTTAGGGGAGGGATCTTTTAATCAAAATCAATATTGTAAAGGTAAACTATTCTTAAATTTATTTTCAATTATAACTAAGGGCATATCAATTTAAATCTTTTCTTTAAGGGCTTATGATTTTTGCATATCAATTTGCAAGTAATTAATAAACAAACTGTTTGTTATATGAATTGTATTTATTGTATTTCCTGTAAATAGCTAACTCAGGTGTTCAATATCAACTTTAAATAAGGTAAGGTTACAGATCTTTTGCTGTACTCGGTAAAGTTTTAATTCTTATAGGATTGTATGTACCATCTTAGTCTTAGCCCAGCACGCATTCCAACTTGTCATTATTTCCTTAAAGGTGGTACAACATGGTAAATATGAAAAATGCATAAGTTGAGTTTATGAATAATAGTCGTACAAACTAAACATGCCAATTAGAAAAGATTTATATAAAGTGGCATTCAGTTTATTCTTACAATTTATATTTTTCATATTATTTAATGTTCTCAAACTAATAATATTATAGGGGAACACTGCTACGACAGCTAGTTCGTAATACTTTGCATGTAAGAAACCAAGAACCCAATTAATTAGGATTAAGCGCACGTGTAACATTATGGTTTAAAAAACTAACCTCAATATTAGGAACTAAGGAATATTTTAATTTAAATTTGTATTGACTCTTACCTGATTTGTTCGTAATAATTTAAGTCTATGTTTGTATGGTTTTATTACTTTTGCGTTAAATATTTAAATTAAAAATTTGAATTTCTTTTCTTTTTTGCTTTATGCTTTAAAGGTGGTCTATTTTGTAGTTTACAACATTTATTCAACACCCCTCTATCACTGTGATCTGCTATGAGGAAGCCACAAATGTTTTGTTTATAGTTCACTAATCTAGCTTGAATTAGTTTTTTGTACGAAAGCTCATGTCTTGTCCCAACAAACAAATAACATAATTCTGTTTCAAACTTTCCGAGACAAATCTAGTTGGTTTATGGACGTGAAGAAACTAACTTCCCTGGTAAAGTTATAAAGCTTGTTTTGTCAGTCATAAACCAGTTTCACACCATAAAGAAGAAGTACAACTAAATGCATGAAATGTTACTGTTTTGTCCTCCTCTTTAAAGAAACAAACTCGTTTACTTGAAACATTCGAGAAAAAATATTCCTAAGATCGTTTGGATAAAAATTCTGAAACATTACAGTATTTTAAACACAGTAATCCTATACTGTAATACAAGCAATCTCTGTTTGTTAGTACGAGCAATCTCAAGATCCAGCGGAGGGATTTTGCTTAAAGTTTGGGATTAGAAGCTTTTGGGTCTAAAAAATCGATTGGTCAAAACCGCTACCTAAGGAAAACTTGTATTTTTCTAAACAGCCTCATTTAAAAATTGAAAATGTTTAACATTGGGCTTATACAGTTTAAAATCATTACATATGTTTATTGACTATAATAATAACAGTAATCAGCTGTTTCCTATATTATTTCCATTATCAGCTGATTTCAAGCTTAAAACATTTTTTTTAATTTCTAACCTTTAAGGGGATCTTCCACTGAAAATACTAAATTGACCAATTTTAACCATATCATTCTGATTTTTGTTTTATTTGCTTATAAGAGGTTAGATAAGTATTATATACTGTCAAACTCAAAATATTTGTGTATATATAAATTATATGTATATAAATGAGGGGTTTAACAGAATTTCATATATCTCCGGATCTAACGGTTGGAATTTGATGGAATTAGTGTCATTTTGTTCACATTTTATTACTCTAAATATTTAGAAGAGCATTTGACTCTATCTTCATTAAAAGAATTTGTATTAAACAAAATAATTTTTTTTTATTCGCATATATATGCTAAATAAAAAAAAATATTACACAGCTCCTATCCTAAAAAGTAACAAAATTCTTCCAAAGTATTTAGATAAACTAATCAGGAATATATGGTAAAAATGTCAACCGTTTGCTGTAAGTACTTCCTGAGATAAATCAAAGTTTTACTTAAAAAACATGGAAAAATCAAACTTGCGGAAATCATTGATCAGGGCACTATTTTAGGGCACCCAAGTCATATATTATGTTTTATTATAGCAAATAGGTGACGCTACCCATGTTATATATATTTTTTCTTGAAGCTAATTAACTGTAGAACAAAATTCAATAGTAAAAATATTTTTGTAAAAAAAGGTTTTTTTCCGATTTTCAGTAGAACATCCCCTTAAGATGGGTTTTTGTGAAGAACGACATCTGTTGAAGTATTTTTATTTCGTATTAGAGTATAGGATAAACAGTTCATATGTACGTAAGTTCGAAAAATATTCATATTTATTCATTATGCGATTTGTAAGCTATTTATATAAATTTTCCTAAGAAAACAATAAAAAAAAAATACCGAGTAATGCTCGGTCGCCCAGGTACTTAGTTAAAAATGGATAAATTTCCAAATATATCTGTTTATCAATATACAGCAAACCGATAAACTAAATTGCGAAGATTTCTGTCAATGGTCATTTTTAAGTGAAATAAAAATAATAGATGGACTCAAAAAGTATTTAATAAATATGCTATTACACTCTGTAAGACCAGATACAAATAATCATAATTTTTTATGGAAATTAACATTCCCACGCCTGTAGCCAAAACATGCGGTATTTTATATCGCAAAAAAATGTAAATATGAAAATATTGTTTTCCTCCAGCTACTACTTTCATTAATTGGGCAGAAAGAACAAATTATCATCAGATTGTGAAAAAGAGCCCATATAAAAAGCATTGAATTTAGTTTGGGCTGAAAGGTATACTCAATTGTTTTTATATGGGAACTTTTCCGTAATCTAAATTATCTGTTAGTAAAACAACTGCTGAAACAACAATGCATCAATGAACTTCCGTGTCTGTGTACTCTTGGCATAACCTCAATTATTTTTGTATCCATGTTTTAATAAAGTTTCTTCTATTGTAAAATGCAAATTATTTACTAAAATTTTAGCTGGAGAAAAAATGCTGTGTGTCTTACGGTAAGAAGGTATTTTAGTCGGCCTCAAGAAAATTACCGCAAAAGAAAGACATGCTATTCTAACACTTCCTTTTGGGATGACAAAGTCATACTTTTCTCCCGTAATGTTTATTTTAACTGCTGATACATTTTAACTTTGTGTGTATTCAGAAAACCCATAAACAAATAACTTATTAATAATTGTTTTAAACAATATTACTTTATTACTTACAATATGTCAAGAGGCGATTTTGGAAACGTCAATTAGGTCTGTATAGATGCACGAAGAAAGGTTTTGAAAACCAACCCCTTTTATGGCCAAAAACCCCCAAAAATTAGTTATTATATATTATTATTATTATTATTAGCTAAAGGAGAATTTTTAGAAAGATGCGGTTTTTCGCATATGGTGGGTACGTTAAAGGCTACAAATAAGCCAAATTTGATCAAAATCGTTAGAGCCGTTTTTTTATAAAAAAAAAAATAATAACTGTTTTTTTGGGAGTTTTCTTGCCAAAAAGGGGGTTGTTTTTCAAAAATTTTCAAAACCGTTTTTCGTGCATCTCTATACAGGTCTACTTGACATGTCTGGTACAAATTTATTTGAAATCGATCGAATAGTTTTCGCTCTAGCTTTGTATACATACATACATACATACGGACATACAGACAGACATTTTGTAAAAACCACTTTTTTGGACTTAGGGGGTCCCAAAACGAATATTTCCACAAAAATCACAACATCGATTTTTTTTTGCGATCACTATATTTTCTCTATACTATTTCTCTATGTATAGTGAGAAAGTAAAAATTTATATGTTTTTTCTATTTATAAGCCTAAACTTTATTGGCTGAATTGAGGTTATGTTACTGCTATTTTTTTCTTTATTATGCCTGATAAAATGGAATGAAAGAAGTAATCAAAGAGGATAAATGTATTACACTGGTAAACAACGACATAATCAGCCTTTTATAAGATTTGTTTACGTTTTAACAACAAACAGATTTTGGCAAGTTAGTCGCAGCTATTCGATGTGGCAATTTGTAGCAGCGAGTAAACTCCATTGTGTGACAGGGGCTTTAGGTCGAAAGGATCTAGTCCTTTTGAAAAGAAAGAATTTTATGTCCAGACTGAGAAAACAAGTTCTCACACTTTTACGGATGTTTTTCTGTAAAACAAACTGTAAAAGGTGAACTTTAATGATAATAAATGAAGGAGTTGTAAAGAATAAAGTTGAATTGTAAGATAAAAACAGTTACAAAATATTAAGTTATAAAATATTATTAAGTATCAAACGAAAACTGTAATTAAAGTCATAGAATAAATTAAGAGAATTTACTTAGAAACAAGCTGCATAGCTTGCAGGCGTTATTTTAATGTTAACATTGTATAACAAGGTATTTATTATAACAACTTTTCATAAAGGATATTCAAAACATATTGTTGTTTATAATTTATAACTAATGTATTAATTAATTATACTATAAATGTTTTCAAATGCATCTTATAAAATTGAGTATTGAATTTTTAGTCAGTTCCTTTTTTCTACTGTATTTTTATAATCAGTTATAGTTCTATACTTATTTTATATAATTTGTCCAACATAGTTACATATTTTTTCAAAATGTAGCTTCTTCATCATAATATTATAATGTTTAAAAAATATAGTGGGTGTCCCGGAAGTCGGAGTACGGCAAAATATTTTGTAAACAAGCGATGTTATTCTTCAGAATATAATAAAATTATATGAATGCAAATAAAATGTATTGAAATTTGAAAATGTTGTCCGCCATCTTGAATCAGCCATTTTGACTGTAACTTTTTTTTCATATACGAAGGGGTCTTGTGATACATCACTTTAATGTAAAATTTTACGAGCAAAATAATGGCAACACCCGTTTTTAAATATCCCTTTTCGTTTTCAAGTTGCAGCCCGTCAAACTTGGGGAAACAGTGGGAGACAGTTTTATCTTCCTTCGCTTCCTAAAATTTCGTTTACTGATTAATTTCTGTTAATTTGAGTTTAGTTTGAATAAATCAGTGCAACTCTTTAATAGCCTTTGCTATTCAACTCTTGTATGATAAATTTAAATGAGATTAAACACAGGAAAGCCACTTCCTATTGTATCTTATGTCAAAGGTTTCACTAAAATAATTTTAAATGAATCACTAAAAATCAGCTGTTTTCATTGTTTGAAATATTTATTTAAACCAGTCACATGTTAATTGTTGTAAAAGCTTACTGATTGTTTTTAAGACGACATTAGTTCTCATTTTTCAATTTGTGTATGCAATTTTATTAGTGTTCGATTTAAGCTTGGTAATTTTTTTATGTAGTAAATTTTAAACCGTCATTACAGAAGTATATCGTTGTGGTTTAATTTTCAACTTTTATTGCATAGTTTTTGTAAGTACAGCATTTTTAGTTAAATAATTGTTCCATTGTTATGGTCCTTAATGAAATTGAAAGAATAACACTGTTTATAATGAGGGGTTATGTTTATATGATTATTTCTTATGACCAGATTAGAAACTTATTTAATGACGAATTTCCTAATCGTCCTCCAATTTCGAAAACCGTAGTTCGAATTACAATAAAACGATTTGAAAAAACGGGGAGTGTTAAAGATAGACCTCGCGCTGGGCAGCCTTCTGCCTTGGATGATAACTAGAAACTAGATATTTTACAGTCTTTTACCATAGATCATGAATAATAACAGTTTATCTAAATACAATGCTTTCACGGAGGATCCTAAGGCCGGTGCTCCACTATGCGTTTTGTCCGCATACGGGAAAATCGCGCGCGTTATATCCGGATCCTCGGTTGATTCTCCACTATACGGAAATAACGCATTTCTGCTTTGCCTCACTCTGCTCAAACTTTATCAACAGTAACAGTGCTGCCGTGTCTCCATGTTGTGTGTGCTCTTGAAGCTTGTGGTCAGCTGGAACCTAAGAACGAAACGTTTAGGTCAAACCTAAGAAGAACGGGCTTGCCCTTAATAAGTTCAATTAATTTACCAACGTCGAACATTTTAATAAAAAATCACATAAACTAAATAATGAAACAAAATAACTTTTAATATTCAATTTCTTATAGGCATGCCCTGTCGGTGTAGAGTACCATACAACACTGTTGGTGTGTTTTCGCCCCACGAAATGGGGGTAGATTTGCGGCGATTCCGGGCTGGTGGAGCCAGTCTCGTTTGAATCAGTGTGTTGTCGGCCCTGCGAAATTGTCGCGCGCGGAATTTCCGTGTCGACATACCACAGCATGCTTCGGCGAGCCTGCACGGGTGCGGAGCCGCCGCGCAAGTGGAGCATATCCCATTTGAGTGCTTGTATTGTCGTCTTAAGGAAAAGCCACGTTTTTTTCACAGGGACAAAACGCATAGTGGAGCACGGGCCTAAGAATTCTATTCGTAAGTAGCTAGTCATTTGGATTTAAATAAAAATTCGGTACATCGGGTGATAACTTCAAACCATTTCAAGCCTTTTAAAATGCAGACTAAACAGGAACTATGTGCGGATGATTTCGATCGCAGAAGAGAATTTTCTGAATTCATTATGAAAAGAAAGCAGTTTTGGAAAACGCATTGTATTTTCCGATGAGGCAACATTTATGTTAACCGGTACTGTAAACCGTCATCACACTAGGTATTGGTCGGATGAAAATCCATACTGGATGTTTGAAGGTTATACACAGCATCCGAAAAAATTTATGTTTGGGCGGGTATGATACATTCGCAGATAATAGACCCATTTTTAATGGAGGTTAATTTAACATCTGAAAAGTACCTAGAAATGCTGCAAAGTCAGATTTTAAAAGCAATTAGAAATGCAGTTGGAAATACAGTAATTCTATTGATATTGGGTTTCAACATGACGGCACGCCACCGCATTACGGTCGATAAGGACGCGCATTTTTAAATCACACATTTTCCGGTCAGTGGCTTGGACGAAGGGGGAAGTGCGAGTAGAATGGCCGCAAAGAACTTCAGATTTGTCACCTTTGGATTATTTCTACTGGGGGTACATAATAAGCCGGATTTATGTCACGAAACCTGCAGATACGAATGAGTTATAGCAGAGAATTGTTGAGGATTCTGCTCCGGTTGGAGGAGGCATTTTATCTAATACAACTACGAAAGGATATTGTCAAAATTTCCAAGGGACACATTTTGAGCAATTAATCTAACATTAAATAATTATTTAAATTTTGTTCTGTATTAGTAGTTATAAAGTGAATTGATTTAAGTTTCTTGAGTTTAATTATTAATTACATCTTGTTTTTCATTACTTGTGGTTAAGATCTTATATTATTAGTGTTTCTTGTGCTATTTTCACTGTTTTCGCAAGTTTGATGGACTGCAACTTGAAAACGAAAAGTGATATTTAAAAACGGTTTTCACCATTATTTTTCTCATGAAATTTTATATTAAAATGATGTATCACAAAACAACCTTCGTATTTAATAAAAAAGTTACATTCATAATGGCAGATTCCAAAATGGCGGACAACATTTTCAACACAAATTTCAATACATTTTATTTGCATTCATTTAATTTTATTATGTTCTAAAGAATAACATCGCTTATTTGCAAAATATTTTGCCGTACTCGAACTTCCGGGACACCCGGTATATATAGTTTTTATCTCAACTTTATGTGAATTTCTCGAAACCTTGCATTTTAATTAGTATAATTTTAAATACATTATTATTTTCCAGCAGGAAAAATAAAAGAACAAAACAATATCAGATATTTCATTTCACATTTTAACTTTTGTGTAGCTTTTTACTTTACACTTTCGATATCTGTAAATCATGAAGTACTACGAGTAAAATCAAGGGTAAATCCTACAACTGTGACTCCTTTATTTCTACTTAAAGAAGACTTTCTGGAATATCTGGTGTTGTAAATTTCCGAGATAACTGTTTAGAGGCGAGAGAAAGAAAGAAAGAAAAACGGCAAGGTTATCTGGAAGTTCAGGAGTGTATTGTATCTTCTAAAACAAAAATTGGTTCAGGGACAAGTTGACGTTAAAAACAAACATTTTGAACAATATACAAAATATAGAAGTCCTATAAATGCAGATTAATTTAAATTATTATCTGAGCACTATTAAATAATAAACCATTTCAATTTTAAAGGATTTAATTTAATACAAAAATCTTGTATTTACATTAGCTATAATCATAAAAAATGGACTTGCGAAAACAATATTCAAAAATGGCATTAAAGTTTTAAAATTAAATTTTGTTTCCATCTTCAACAAAAATCTTTTTTTTAGATTGAGAGACTACATTTAGAAACATTTATTAGAATAAGCTGCTGCAGACCTTTAATTATTCAATTTATTAGTTCAGTTTTGTATATAGTTTTTTTTTTTATAAATACTCATAGTTTTCTCCATCGTAAATCAATTACACATGAATCAAACCATCCAAATTAAGCTGTTATGAATTTGTTTATTAATACACAAGCAAGATTCTTCTCGCCGAGCACTCGGAAACTACAGAAATAATTTGAATAGTTAGTTGATGTGTCTATAGAGCTCTTACGATATTAACTTTTTGCATAAAATAACAGATGAAACAGCTGATTGTTATCCACATCTTATCAGTACGATTTCATGTTACGCCTAAACACATGTTTCTTGAATGTATGTGAATGTAAACACATTCATTATCATAGCAATCAACTTAGCAAATTTAAAAGCAATTAA
>JAGFPH010000696.1:328563-357906 GCA_018207615.1 Philaenus spumarius
AAACTACTTTAACTTCAATTATTTGACGGTAGAAAGTTAATATACTATACAAATATGGGAATTAAAATAGTACTAAGAATAATGTTTTATGGCTTTTATTTATGTTTTGTAGTAACAAAACGAAAAATATTTCGCTTATTCTCAAAATGTATTTAAAAAACTCCACAAGAAACTTAAAACCGGTTGTTTATATTTACTTAAAGATCAATAAAAAATAACATAAAGAAGAATCTGTTGTATGATTTCATGTTCCAAAATAAAAATATTGGTTCCTCGATCTAAATAAATACTTATATGTATATAGTGAAAAGTATTTAACTTTCGTTATTCTTGAACCTTAATTGTTCATATTTCTAATTTAAGTAGAACACCATTATAATCAAAACAAAACATAACATATAGTTAAATAGTTTATTTCTACAAAATATTGTGTGTTGTGTGTAAATTATTTCACTAAATTTAAAAGTTGTATTTATATAAACATTTTCTTTCGTATTTAGCTTAGCTCTTTTAAAATAGCGGGATTATTTAAGAGCTAAGCAGAAAATTTCCGAATTTGAACAATTTTTTACTTTCTCATTATACTATAGTATAGAGAAAGTATAGTGATCGCAAAAAAAAAAATCGATGTTGAGATTTTTGTGGAAATATAAGTTTTGGGACTCCCTGGGTCCAAAAAGTGGTTTTTACAAAATGTCTGTCTGTACGTCTATGTGTCTGTATGTATACAAAGCTAGAGCGAAAACTATTAGATCGATTTTAAACAAATTTGCACCAGACATGTCAAGTAGGCCTGTATAGATGCACGAAAAACGGTTTCGAAAATTTTTGAAAAACAACTCCCTTTTTGGCCAAAAAACCCCTAAAAAATCAGTTATTATTTTTTTAATAACAAACGGCTCTAACGATTTTGATAACATTTGGCTTATTTGTAGTCTTTAATGTACCCTAACATATGCAAAAAACCGCAAATTTCTAAAAATTCTTCTTTAGCTAATAATAATAACAGATTTTTGGGGGTTTTGGCCATAAAGGGAGTTGTTTTTCAAAATTGTTCAAAAACTTTTTTCTTGCATCTATATAGGTCTAATTGACGGGTTTGGTGCAAATTTATTCGAAACGAACGAATAGTTTTATCTCTAGCTAATAATAATAATAATAATAATATTTATTAGTTAATCTCCTAGTTTAAAATCACCTCTCCTACCCCTCCTACAATCATGAAGTCACTGAGAATCTGTATAATAATTTAAATATGTTTGTGAGAAAGTATGTGCCAGTTCCTGGTACCGTTTATTTGTATATGATTTATTTAAATGAAACATAAGTGCATCCTTTATTGAACAGTATTTTATAGTTGGAATACACATGAGCTATATATACTCCAATTGCGCAATTTAGATTTAAAAATACATTTTTTTTTGAAATGCAAATGTATTTTGTATTGTGTTGTAACATGTTGCAGCAAGGTGTACGTGGAATAATATTTTTGAAATATCTTATTTGAAATATGAACACATCTGATACTAAATTTGAAGGTAGTCACCTGGAATAATAAATTATGAAAGGAAAATAATTAGGCTACATTTAGCATGTTTTAAAAAAATTTTCGAAAATTTGGAAAATAACCGTAATACATTTTGGTTTCTGGAATATTTGTAAAAAGTGCGTTAATGTGACCGTTATAATTTTATAATTACTTACTACATAGCATTTTTAGAGTTTTAAATTAAATTTTATAAAAATTGATTGGTGAGTTCTAAGAAATACATATTTCGAACGACTTAGAAAATGCCTATCTTTCAAGTGATAGGTCAAAATGAAATAAAAAAAGTGTGAGGTTGACTCGCCAGGAAAGGGTTCCGTATCACCAGCCTTCCCTAAAGTTTCATCAAAATAAAATTATTAACAACATCTTATCAACGCGTATTATACACAAATGCAGTAAGACTTAAAAATATGTTGCATTTATTTTTACAGTTTTTTTTTGTGTAAAGTTGCCTTTTGAAAAGGAACAGTAAATATCTATTATACCAAAAGACGAAAAAAAGATGTTTGAAATCCGAGAAATATAATATTTTCTTGTCAGAAGTAAATGCATAAATTCCTCTGTCGTCATGACACGTCTAACTACATGGAATAATAAAGTAATTTTCGTTAGAGTTGATAAGCTTAGTTCCGAAAAGGATTTAATTTAGAGTGACAAGTATGTCGCCCAGAAAGCTTTAATTTAAATTTTGGTAACCAAAAGGAAGGAAAAGTATAAATCCGTAGTTCAGCGGCTAGTTGGTCAAAGTTTAGTAATACGTAAACACGAAATTCCCGAGTTCACTTAACACTCTCGCCGTGTAAAGTTTGTAGATGCGTCATGTTAGTTCATCAATGACATATGAAGAGATTCATTTCAAAACGATCAAGTGTCAAAAAAATATTTTTTTTTTATTTCTAAGCAATTTATGTTCTAGTGCCAATGCGTGGCTAAAAGATCTATGTTCCAACTATATCGTTGTAGTTACTTCAGTCTCCAACAGAATGCGTTGTTTGAAAAAATCTAGTACATTGATTTATTTTGTGCTAGCACTATCTATTATCCGTGTTATTAAATTTATCATAAGTTTTTATTATTGTATTGATGATTTAAAAATTATGTATTTATATAAAAATGTTTTTTTTAGAAAAATTCAGTTTTTTTGTTTTTTTTGATTTCTCAAATTTTTTTAATTTCTCATACTTTTTGCATTTAGATTGCTCTGAAATTAATGTCTTCATATAACCTCGGAGCTTCTTCATTTAACAATCTTTTGCGGTTAAATTTTGCAGAAAGGTGAATAAAATAATAATAATAATACACATTATAGAAAATACAACTCTCTCTCTATGTTTAGTGATGCACAAGAGACGAATTGCTACTTTAAACTTTTGTAATACGACGATATTTGAAATTTTATCCTCTAATTTTGAAACAAAATGATGTCATGGTTCGCGTCTAGGAGTTCGTGTCATGGGGTATAGTTGCCCCAAAACGTAGAGAGACACCTCCTCCGGTAGAACGGATATTCCTAATCACCTGTTGACAAACAATGTCTTTGTTAGAAGCGGCTACCCGGGACTGTCGGCATCTGCCTGCTATTCCAAGAAATTCTGTCACTCTATAATTTGCAAACAATTGATACATTAGGCCTACATTATCGAATCTACATTTTTTTTCGTCTTACTTAGACAAATAAAAAAACAATTTCAATCACAGTTCTACGACACATTGTTACTGACATAACAGCGCCCGTGATGTGATGGTGAAAGTTAAGCGACAACTGTTATTTCGGTAACGGTATTTCTTAGAACTGTGATTCAAATGTGTTTTTATTCGTCTAAGTAAGACGAAAAAAATTAGCCTTCATTCGATAATGTAGACTTAATGTATCAATTGATTGCAAATTATAGTGTAACCGAATTTCTTGAAATAGCAGGCTGATGCCGGCAGTACCGGGTTCCCGCTTCTAACAAAGGCATTGTTTGTCAATAGGTGATCAGGACGGTCCGTTCTACCTGAGGGGGTGTCTCTCTACGTTTTGAGGCAACTATATATCCTATACCTTTCACCTCAAAGAAAATATCATATAGCCAGAGTTCACTGCCATGAGAATACATATACTTTTTATATTCATGGTGGGTGAAAAGTCTGAGAACGGCTTAGAATTTCGTATATAAGGAAAACTTGAAGGTAGATGTGATTGAGGAACCTAATATATTTAAAAATAATATTTTATTCAAATTTAAAAATTTTGGTTCCCCAATTGGAATGTAAGTTTTTTTTAAATAGGAAAAAGGGCATATGATACATCATTTCAATAAATAAATTTACTACAAAATCAATGGTAAAAAACACACATCCACATCTCAAACCGTTCTGAAGATATTTTCATTGAATCATATCCATTAAACATTAAAATTTGATGGGTAAGAAGTTTGATGTACTTTATTTAATTTTTACATTAAACGACATGGTTCAATGTAAATAAACGTAAATATCTTCAGAACGGATTGAGTTATGGATGTGCGATTTTCACCATTGAATTTGTAAGTCCATTTACACTTGTCATTTGTGAACAATGAAACAAGTTGATAGCCTACCAACTTTTGATGAGTGAGTCGTTCTTCAAAAGGATGATTCATCCAGAGTGAAGGCTCAGTGAATAATGTAAACAAACAACATGTTCATTTCCCAAGCTCCATTCATCAATTTAGTTCACAGCCAACCAGTCGACTCTCTGCCGAAGTGCGTGTCTTTGTGCGCGTTTATTGTTGTTTTGAATACAAATTTTATAAAATGTCATTCAAGTGGTAAGACAAGCATGTGGTATTGGTTATTGCAACTTGTCACCAATACCAATGTATTTGGTTGTTTTGTTTAGTTATTTGTTTCATAGTTTTAATTAATTTAGGCATGACGTATTTTATTTTTGTATAGATGGCGCCCCAGTAATTGGGTTTTTTTACCTGTTGGGGTTGCTTTTACAACACGGTTCTATTATGTATTTCTTTTGTTTGTTTGTAAAATTGTGTTGTAATAAATTTATTCTATTCTATTCTATTCAATACGAGTGCTTATGGAATAATAAATGCTGCGACTATAGCAAATCGAATGCACGGGAAAACCCGTACTCCGCATTGCTTGCGGATTTATAATTTTATAATTATAGTTTATAATTATTACCATTTCAAAATGACAACCATTTAAAAATTCTAAAAATATCAAAATCCTTATTTTAAAACAAATTTACAAGAGACAAAAATTGCTAAATTTTATTTCTTAAATAATGGCGCATAAATTATTAGGATTTCGTGACTATTAATTAATTGAGTGTTTGAAATTTTATGGAAATGACTACATGCGAGTTTTGTGATAATAATGGCAAAAATTCATGTTTCTAGTTCGAAAAGTTGTGACTGTTAAGTTTTACAAATCATTCCTTAAAGTCCTTGTGCCATTATTCATTACCCTAAGCTAAATTTTAGTCATTATTTGTATTTTGTAATACAAGTTCCTTAAAGTTTAAAATAAGAGTAACAAATAGTACGGATTAAAGTAGCAGTAAGAATTAAAGTAGGCGAGGTACTGATATTAGAAGTTAAAGTAGGTGAGAAACTAGTTGTAGGCTATAATTACCTGCCATTATTAACTACACAAAAAACTAATAATACATTTATTTCAAACTTTAAGGAACATTTAAGTAGGCCTACTGTTAAATAGGATGACGAAATACTGAAATAATAAAACGAGTAAAATTATTTAAACATGAGGTAGTGATTTGTTGTATTATTACAATTTGTTATTAGTACTTACAATTACAACAATAGTTTGTTGTAAATCAGCTCGACATCAAAATCAGCTCTTATGATTTAAGACCCAGCTGTTAAACCAGTTTGATACGAGCATGGTAAATTGGAAATTTTTCGTTGATTCGTTACAGCAAAGGTTGGCTATAAATTATAATATCTCAAGAACTTTAAATGTAAGGAAAACAATAAAAAAATACAAATAACGACTAAAATTTTGCTTAATGAATAATGGCATAAGGACTTTAAGGAATGATTAATAAAACTTAACAGTAACAACTTTTCGAACTGGAAACATGAAATTTTGTTTTATTACCACAAAATTCGAATGTAATCATTTTCATAAAATTTCAAAAACTCAATTAATAGTCATGGACCTTAATAATTTATGCACCATTATTTAAGAGATAAAATTTAGCAATTTTTGGTCTCTTGTACATTTTTTGTCAAAGTTACGGATTTTGATATTTAGATATTTAAAATGGCCTCCGTTTTGAAATGGTAATAATTATAAAATTGATATTCCATTTTATTTTAGGGGTCAAAGCTTCTTGGAACCAAGTATCTTTTCTTAATAAATGGAGTTACTTTTTCGAGAAGGTAAGTGAATTGGTCCTCGTTCATTCTTAAATGATTTTTGTATTCCTCTGGATCTCTCAATAGCGTTGACGAAGCTTCCACTTTTCTCTTCTTGAGACCCACCAACGTATTTAAGTAAAGAAAGTTGTCGATAAAATTTCGCGCAGGCCATATATAAGTCCACGTGAAATTATATCAATACCTCCGCGTATAATCCTTGAATTCTTACTCAAACGAGACCTAGTACCACAGCAGACACAAAACTGAGAAACAGTGACAGTGAACGTGAGATGAAAACACTGAACTGAATGAAAATATGTAAACAAGGATCAACACTCTGGATGAATTCATTCTCAGTGATTCACTTTGGATGCACATCAAAAGTGAGACAGTGTAAATCCTACTTTAAATACCACTTTGAAATGACGTATCACATGACAAATTTCCTATTTAAAAGTAAGTTACATTCAAAGTGGCGGATCAAAGATGGAGAACAAATTTTTTAACGTCTTAATTAAAATAGTATTTTTACATAGAGTAAGTTCTTCAATCACATCTACCTTCAAATTTTCCTTACCACCGAACTATTAGGTTGTTCTAAGACTTTTCACCCGCTCTGTATATTAACATATACTACTATACTTCACGCGACACTTTTCTACAACTGAGATGAGTTGGTAAGTTAACGATATTGACGATAGGAAGGCGAGTCTACTTCACGTGCAATATACATGGTTGTGTATATAGAGAAAGATGCTGTAGTTATTCTGTAAATGGCAGTAAATACAGTACTTGTGAAGTTACTATATTTATTGTCATCGACAATAAGTAAAACTATTTAAACAGGAATTCTGTAAATAATAATTTACTGTCTGTAATTAAAAAAAAGTGCTATTAAATTAGCTGCAAATTAGTATCTTAAAAATAGTGTTCACTTTACTGTTTTTATATTCCGTCTATTGTAACACAGCTTGCTCTATTTTAGTGATAATTTACGATTGGTTTCATAAAATTATAAAACAATATGTAGGACAATTAATTAATATATTTTTAAATTAAAAATTTTAACAACAAAATTATTCCTGTTTCCATCCCAATCAATCATTGTTTCAAATTAATATCGCAATATTTCCTAAATTAGAAAGCCACCATCAGATTCATTTTCATTAGATTTTTATGTTTGAAAAGTAAAGGAGTACCGGTAACATATATATATTTTAAATTATAAGTGATGTTTGAGTTTTGAAAAGATTTATCGTCAATACTGTTGCTAGGTACTAACACTTTTTTGTCCCTCCTTTTACGTTACACCTAAGCCTTCATTAAATACTAATTTACTAACCTTTCAATGTGTTTATCATTTATTTTTGAGTTTTCATTTTCTTTTAGTTTTCTAATAATAAATAGAAACCCATATTGGTATCTTCTCTGGCCTGTTTGAAATATCTATGATTTCAATTAATATATTGATTTTTATCTGTTTTTTTTACTTCTGTAGAATAAAATTAACTAATTTTGTTCAAACGTAAACTATTTGAAAAAAATAATTTTAAAGATATTTCACAATACTGTTTATTATATATATATAATGACAATACCTGTGATTTTACGTAATTGGTTTGTATAGCTGCAATGTAATGTATTCAAATTGAGCTTCAAATTGGAAAAAAAACTGTTCAGAAAATATCGATTTTGAATTCCAATTTAATTGTGTGCTTTATGATGTTTATGTTTTGAGTTCTAATCAACAAATACATAAACAAGGGAATAATTCACGTTATTGCATACAAGACTGTATCAAGGGACCGAACATGTCAGTGGGATGATGTTACACGGTGACAATTGTACATTGTCGTTGTATGCACTGCTCTTGGGGGAGAAGAGTGTTCATTGGCGTCCCTTTGTTGCAAACTCTAACAACAAGTTATTTTAATAATTGCTGCCTGAAGAATTCAGCAGGTAATTTCAAAAAGTGAATTGCCTTTTTGCAGTCATGTTCAGTTCCGAATATTACATTTTGTGCAATGTTTAGTTTTTACGAGAGTTTTGTATGTTTTAATCTTTAGGGAGACATTTTAAAATATGGATGTATTGTGAAGCACACTTTTATACTTTTTGTTTTCAAACTACAACATAAAAGAAATGTACACTTGTTTTTAATGTTGTCACGTCTTTAAGACACTTTTAGACTATTTAAAGTCAAAACATAAACTTTTCGGAAGCCTTTGTTTGTTCTCTGGTTAAAGTTAAATGATTGTTCTTCAAAATCCTTTTGCTAAATATGCATAAGAACATCCATGATCCTTAAGATCCATCCATAAGATCCTTACAAGATCGGAAATTACAGCTTAAAAATGTACACAACTAACAATGATCCATTCATTATAATAATGCTATTTTAAATTTGTTTAGAATTTCGTAGGATTAACGAAATTTGTATAGTTTCGCTAAAGTTTGTCCGGCTTGGTTTTTCTGTATTTTAAGATGTAAATAAAGTGAAACAGAAAATGGAAGAGAGAGGAAACACATGAATTTGCGGTACCGAGGTACTATTAGTGTGAGAAGAGGTGGTGGCGTTAGTGTTGTGCCTTTACTAGTTATACAAATCTAACTAAAATAAAATATCCCACTTAAAAACGTGGGAATTGCTGTACAATTTTTATTCATACAACATAATGTCTGTTTATACAATTTTATAAATTAAATAATTTATAGACTTTCGAATAGTAGTTTTTCTGTTCTGGTATAGAAGGATCCGAAATAATAATTGATGACTGACGAAAAATAAACAAACATCGTGATTAAATGTCAATTAGTATTTGTTAACATTTCCCTTGAAAAAGACGGTTTTTATATTTTTGATTTTCTCTTTTAAAACATATTTTATGAATTTGATTGATCAAATATTGAACTATCAATTCCTGTCAAACTTAATACAATTAAACCAGCGAAAATAAACCAGCGAAAATAAATATTTAATAAGAAATATTTTGTTAACAACATTTACCTTGAACAAGGTAGTTTTTATTTAAAACTCATTGTGTTTGTATCAAAGTTACTGATGATCAAAAGGATAATTATGTCTCTCTGTGTGACTTTCTGTAATTTAAGTAGTTCACTTACTTTGTAGATAGATTGCGGATTGACGCGTTACGGAACTCGTTCCATCTTCAGTTCCGAAACGCGTCAATCCACAATCTCTGTAAAGTAATTAATCTATTTAAATTACAAAAAGTCACACAGATGGACATAATTATCCTTTTAATAGTGTTTATATTTGTTTTTCTCTTTTAAAACTTATATGAATTTAAATGATCAAATATTGAACAAGTCTATGTCAAACTGGACTATATAAATTTAGACAGAAAAATTTATTGGACTAAAATGTTTTCTATATAAAATTGATTTATACGTAGCAGGGAAACAAGGGTTTAGCGTTTCAGTCAGACAGAGATAGAACATAGATAATGTATTAGTATTAAACGCGATAACAACAAAATTATATTACGCTCAATTAATTTAACATTTGGTGTCGTAAAGTAAAGGATATAACTGAATTCATTTTAGGCCAACAATGATCACGAAAAGACGAAAAGAATTATATTTAAAAATAAAATGCTTTTAGAGTAATCGAATCCTTGATAACTTATACAGAAAAAAGAGTCTATAAGAAACTCTTCCTGCAACATAATTAATGGAAGATCCCCATTCCCATTTAATTTGTTATCAACAAGCAATTAATTCTAAAAACTTGGTTTCACTAACATCCTCCAGTTCAACTTCGTCTAAACATATTTTAGGCTAGCGATTCCTTTTTGGCTTTAGTGCATGACATTCGTTTTCGATAAATTTAGTAAGCTTGATAGCCACTGTATCAATTTGATCATTAGAACTTCCAATTATTCTTAGGTTTACATCCTTTTCAATTCCTGAAATTAAATTAGGTAAGCCCTTTTAACAACAGAAGATTAAGACGGAGAACTAAAAATAAATAGATTTTATCAATCACTGAAAGTACTTTCTTGTAAAACTGTAGTTCAAAAGGTGGCAAATGTAGGGGATACGAGGCTGGGATATTTGTACGTAGGCCTACATACATTATGCAACTATAAGAATTTGGTTATGCACCTTTTCCCTAAATCAATAAGGTTTTGCGAAACCATTACCTAGCGTGATGGAACTTCTTAAAAATTGACAGTTAGCCGGTTGATTTTGACACTGAGAGGCCGCAGGTACGGTAAAGATACTTGTTTTTAATAAAAGCCGCAAAAAAGTGTTCTTTGAAATGCGTGAAAGATGCAAATTTTCCTGTTGCAATTTCTTCTGTCCTCATGACCTGCAATGAATAATATAGCATGGAATTTCCATTAGGGTTACTAAATGTAATGGCGGAAAGACTTTAATTTAGAGTGATAAGTATGTCAAGCAGAAAGCTTTAAATTAAATTTTAATTTTTAAAAGGAAGGGAAAGTATATTCCAAAGTATTAGTTCAGGTTTTAAATGGTAAAAGTTCAGTAATAGGTAAACACGAAATTCTCCGAGCTCATGTAAGACGTACGAACTTTAAAACTCCCGCAGTCTGTAATCCTTAAAGTCTCGTCAGATTTGATCATCCGTGTTCTTAACTTAGCTTATTCATTTAATAACATTTTTTAATTACACTTTAAAATAATGTGTACAAAAAGGAAAACATTATATAACCCTTTTCTTTATGCAGGGTATGTAGAAAATATGAAAACAGATAATTTGTAAAAAATAAACAACATATGGAGAGAAATGCAAGTTTGGTAGTTTCCTCTTTACACAATTTTATTTTCATCATAGTTTAAAAATTTTGTCTGTCATTTTAGATAAAACCATCTTTAATACATTTTTTTAAATATGAAAATGCTCGTGTCATGATCTCAATGTAAATTTCAAGAAAAATCGTTAGAAAAAACAGTAATAGCTCCCAACATTTTGAAAATATTCAAATTTATTTCAATAGAAAAAAGGCGAAGAAAATTTGTTTACTTAAATATACATTACATAACTAAGAATATTATTTATTGTAATTAATTTTAAGGAAAGACATAACAAACGAACTCAAGAGACTCGAGACAAGAAAAGATTAGAAAAGACAAACTGAGGGAGTTTTAAAGTTGATAAGTCTCATATGTGCTAATTAAATGAACTAATTAAATAGGAGGATGATATTTAGTTTTAATTGTGTTGCACTATCTTATTATTCTTATTATTATAGTGAAAGGAATATCAATTTGCCAAATAAATTGGCTAATTTACAAAATTTCTAAATATTGGAATTATATAACGAAAGTAGTAATTTACCAATCTGGGAAATAAAATGGTAAATACTGTTATGGAAATTCTCTTCCTTGTATAAACCATTAATAACAAAACATGTAAAGTTATAAACTCTACTTGTAAGCACATGCTTATACAAAAAGATTAGAAATTTTATCCTTTAATTTTGAAACTAGATGATGTTATGGTATAGGAGTTTGTGTCACAGGGTATATCACATGCCCTTTCAGAACAAAGAAAATATCAATCATTTAGCCGGAGAATTCACTGCCACGATAAAACGAGTTACCCCAGAAATGTATAAATTGACAAAAACAATTATACCCCACTTGATACTTTTCTACAACTAAGATTTGTTGGCAAGTGGATGACTGAGTGGATGGCTATAGTTTACTTCCTGTTTGTAGTAATCCTTTAACGCGCAAATATAGCACGGTTATTTTTACTCAAACGGATTATTATGCCATAGAGAAAGATGCTAGGCTATAAAAGATTGTGAAGTTACCATATCTATTATCATCGTCACTAAGTACAACTATTTAAACAGGAATTATGTATGCAACAATTAATTACTGTCTGTAATTTACAAAAACGACGCCATTAAATTAGTTACAATGCCAGAGATAATACAGATGAAACCCTTTTCCATAATTACCCACATAAAGTTCTATTGCACTTGCTAAAGCGTTTTACAAATAATATAAATCGTGTATTTATAATAGTTATTAGATAAAGATAATAATGTTCTTTCACTGTCTGTTATAACTAATATATTGTAAGATCACTTTTTTACTTTAGTGATTAAGCGATACAATTATGAAACAATAACTAAATAAATTCATTAATCAAATTTGGAAAATATAAAACTTAACAGCAATTAATTCTGTCTCTATAATTACTGTTCAGGCCACCATTTAATTTTCTTTTCAATATCTTGTATATTGGTGTAGTTTAATTTTGAACAATGGAGCAGTGGAATATGTTTATACCAGAAAAATGAAAGATAGTTAAATATAGCGTTTGATGTTTTGGGTTTCTCAAAACATTATAGTCAAAAATATTTAGGTCCAAAAATATTTCAGTTTTAGATTTTAAGCTACATCCAAGACCCATGCAAAATACTTCGTATATAGCTGCAATACAATGCTTTAAAATATATTTGCAAATAGTAAAATTGTTCAGGGAATATCGATACATACGAATGTTTAGAATTACAAATTAAACAGTTGTGGTGTATTATGTTTAGAGTATTAATCAACAGAGTCAACATAAAGTAAAAATATATAAACATGGGAGTAATTAACGTTATTTCATACAAGACTGTAGTAAAGGACATGGAGTGAAGTTACACGGTGACAATTGTGACGTGTATTTCGCGGCAGCGTTGCCACGCAACAACAGTCACCGTAAGTTTTGCCGGGATCGACTCTAATCGGAATGGGATACTCCAGGGGTCCAGCAAACTCGAATTTAAGGGTTTTGAGCTCAGTTATATTGTGGCCATTCATGAGCGAACCAGAAGGTTGAAACTCCACCCTTAATATTTCATCACCGCCAAAAGCTCCTTTCCGGGACGAGTGCGTGATGGTTACAGCTACCCTTGCTGTACAGCGACCTATCGTTACTTCAACGCCGGCGAATCGTCAGAACAACCGAATTCGCGATGCCTACTTCTTATTACGTTTCTTTAGGAACGAGGTTGCTGAATATTCTCTAGCAAGGATCAGATTGGCTGAATATTCTCTAGCAAGAAACGGGTGACTAAATATTCTCCAGGAAGGAACAGAGTAGCTGAATATTCTCCAGCAAGGAAAGGGAGCTGAATATTCTCCAGCAAGGAACAGATGGCTGAATATACTCCAGCAAGGAATGGGTGGCTGAATATTCTCCAGCAAAGAACGGGGTGGCTGAATATTCTCCAGCAAGGAATGGGTAGGCTGAATATTCTCCAGCAAGGAACATAGTGGCTGAATATTTTCCAGCAAGGAACGGAGTGGCTGAATATTTCTCAGAAAGGAACGGAGTGCAAACACAGGAGAGGAGCCTACACTAATCTTACGGTACTAATAGAATACTCACTAATTCCCTGGGGAACTCTAGGGACAAATTAATTACTAACTATTTTAGAATATAACTTATCGTAAATTACAGGCGTTGGGGAAGCGAGGTTGGCTAAATATTCTACAGCAAGGAACGGATTGGCTGAATATGCTCCAGCAAAGAAAGGGGCTGAATATTCTCTAGCAAGGAACGGATGGCTGAATATTCTCCAGCAAGGAATGGGTGGCTGAATATTCTCCAGCTAGGAACGGAGTGGCTGAATATTCTCCAGCGAGGTGCGAATACAGGAGAGGAGCTTGAACTACTCTTACGGTACTAACTACTCCCGAATTTCCTTACGGCAAACTAGAAATCTCTTAATCGGTAACACTTACGCTAAAGTAACGATTCTTCGCCCGACTCGATTTCGAATGATCGGCGACCCATTTTCGATGAAGGCTCGATGTTCAAATGACCCTTAGCGCTGATCTCCGGCCGCTTATATACCCATCGGTGAAGGGCATGAATAAACAAAAGATAAAGAACGCAAACAGACTTTAGCCCGTCCATTCCTGCCGCATTTCACGTTACCTTGGCTTTGCTTGCCTGAGTAAACAATAGATAAGCAATGCAAACACATGTGCAGTACCGCGGGTCTATCGGGTCCAATCCGAAAGTAACTAGATTTGACCGGCGGTTGCGAGCAAAGCATATGTCGTTCGAAATAAAAATTATGGGAGTGAAATATGAACTCGTTACTCATTCATACATTGTCATTGTCTGTTTGGACCGGGAGGGGGGAGCTGCATTGGTGTCCCTTTTAATAATTGCTGCCTAAAGAATTCAGCAGGTAATTTAAAAAAGTGCATGGTCTTTTGCAATCATGTTCCGAATACAAATAACATTCGTGCATTGCGTTGTTTTTACGAACATTTTGTATTAATCTTTAGAGTGACATTTAACATAACGGAAATGTTGTTGAAGTACATGTTTGCACTTTTTATTTTCAAACTGCACCGATAATAGAAAGAAATGCACAGTTTACTTTAATGTTTTCAAAGTCTTTCAAACACTTTTAGAAATTTTTAAAATTATAATTTTGTTTGTTGTATTTATTGTTTGTCGTAGTCAAATTTGATCAACATTATGCATTTTTTATTTATTTATTGCTTCTAAACAAAATTAAATAAATTTAAATTTTCCTCCTTTTCTAGGAATTAAGGCCATTACTGTAATATACTTTAAGCTCTTTTCACCAAATATGTACAGTATATCCATACAAGACCGGAAATTATCACCCAAGCACACTTTTAACTGCAACTTCGATCATATTAATATTATTATTTTGACAAAACATATTTTTACAATTAATTCCCTAAGCATAATTCTTGACTGCCTCTCCGCATGTCTTTGCATTTCAGCATATCTTACGATGCAAGTAGTTTACACGGAGACAATTTTATTAAATCTGAATGCAAATCTGAAGAGACATCAATAACATACCTTTGTGTGAACTCCCGATCATAGTCTGCACATAAACTGTTGTAGCCTACTGTGTTTTTACCAATACAGATAGAGAGCAAGTTTGTATTTGTTTTGTGATATTATAAAAGTAGTGTTAATGAAAGAGAATCGTTACATATTTCTGTGACAACTTTATGCTACACAATTTTATTTTCGATTATAAACATTTCAAATTCGAAGACATAATATTCAATTTAAATTTTTATCGGTGTATTGTTTCAAATGATGAGGATTATAGGCGTTGGTATGGCGATTAAAATCATTTTGCACTTATAAAAGACAAACAATCTGACTTACTCCATCACATTTCTTATTGTTAAACTTCTGCTTTTAATTTGAGATATTACTTTTCAAAGTTAACAAAAAATAGGTCGTTTTAACTTCAGTATATTTATCTAAAAATTATAATAATAGCAATTTATTAAAGTGCTAGTTTGATGGAAAATGTTAAAATAATTTGTAGAATTTAAAAAAATTCACATCTTAATTTTTAAACATAATATTTAATAATAAATTATGAATAGCATTCTTATTTTAATGCAGTATAGTTCTGGAATGTGCCTACCGTAACTTTGGTCAATTTCAATTTTTGAAATTTCTTCGTTTTTTGTGCAGTAGTCTCTGAGCTCGCTCCTCTTGTAATGAAATAATTTTACCTGTATTTTAGGTACAGGTTTAATTATAGGTTTATAGGTTAACTTTAGTTTGTACAGTCACAGTTTGTATCTCACACCCACATACATACTTAAGCATCGTATAGTCAAACTACTTTCTTAAAGGTGTCTTTATTAAATTAAATTAACTCTTATTTTCAGTTAAAATAAAATTTAATCAATGACAACAATTGGTATTTACTTAGTTACCAAAATTTAAAATTACGGTACGGACACTGAATTCATCAGGAAATTTATATTTAGGCTATCAGCTGAGATTACAATAGCGGACTTTCAAAAATAAAAATGTGTCGCTATAAGCTTTTTTATGTGCTCGTTTTGTGCAGCCGACGCCGACGCCGTGACTGCAAAAAATACCCCACTAATGTAGCACATTTGCCGTTCTGCGCTGCTGCATTGTGTTAAAAAGTAGTTGCGTCTTTTAGTAGCCGGAGTAAAAAGACTATACGTAATCATTTAGAAATTGATGAAACGGTCAGAAGAGATGTTTTTATTATTTAAATATTGAAATAAAATTTTCTAAAATAAACTATTGACGCTATGTTACTTAGGAAACATCAGTGAAATAGATGTGTCAAATAAGTTAAGTATCTGAAATCACTTCAAACATGGGCAGAAAGCGTACCTCTTTATATAAAAAAAACTACGTAGTATAACATTTTTTACACTTCACCTGATTTATAAGTAAACTTATTTTATTCCCATGCTGTTTAAAAAAAAATCATTACATATAAAATACACATACAATATCTCGTTAACACAAGCATTGGTTTATTAATTCATTCCAAGATTTGTGTTACAAATTTACTCAGACGATTGAGATTGCTTGAGTTAGGATTGTGTAACGGTTGTTTTCCTCAAATAATTATTGCTTTACATGATATGTTCCTTGAATAGAATAGTGCAGCAGCATTAGTTTCAAGTGAAGTCATTATTTTAAAGAATGAAAGCGGTTTAAGGTTATTATTTTAATGAGTCTACTGTTAGTGTAGGTTGAAGGGAATACAGTTATCACGTTATACAAAACACGATTCTTAGTCTTAGTGTTGGGGAGTGAGATTAAAAGAGAGTTTTCTCTTTAATTTAATTTGAAAAATTAAAAGTTGTTTATAAATTCATTTGTTAATTAAATATATTCATTGGTTTTAAACATATGAAAAACATTTAAAACTTAAGGAACTTAACCTAACTTAACCACTAGAAATATAAAATAATATTGTTTTCTGTGTAATAATTTTGGAGCCTCTAGGCATAAAGGCATCGTGGTTTTCAAGGTCTCGAGTTAAGTATAAATAAATGTGAATTTCGTCATATTTATGTTTTTTTTGGAAATTTCGCCTAACACTGTGAAATGTTACAGAGAAACCTTTGTTTGTATTGAATTAAATGTATTCTTTTCTAATGTTAATATAAACTGGAGTATATTCCATAGAAGTGCAAGTTACAATTTTACAATGACAAGTTCCCGTTATTTGTTATTACAAGTCACTACTTGTAAGAGAAAGGGGGAGAGAGAGAGAGAGAGAGGGGGGGGAGAGGGAGAGAGAGAGAGTGAGAGAGAGAAATTTACAATGCGCACACCTTCTTTTGGTCGAGTTGAACTTCTTTATGTTTGATATTTTTACTAATAAGTTTTTTTATGTTTTTAAAGTAATTGCAAAGAAGGACAACAATGTTTATTATTAAGATTTCAATGCCTCCAATATGTAAGTAGAACATACCTTGACTACAAAAATACTGGCTGTGCAAGTTATTGTCCTCTATGGCTGCTCAAATAACTAATGAAATCTTTAAATGCGATGTCCCGCAACTTTTCAATATCGATATTTTTTACACAAAAGTTTTTATAACTTTTTAACTGCTAAAGCTACAGTGATGAAATGTTTACCACATTGTTAGTAGCTTATAATGCAACTTTTTGAGTATTTTTATTCCTCTAGGACAAATACATGAGTATTAAAAAAAAATTGTAAATCACAAATTTGATTAATATGTATTTATATTTTTTTGTAAGGTCATAACTACTAAACTTTTAGTGGTAAGAATATGACTATACCCAAAAAGTTAGTACTTTTTATCTACTTTAAAACATGATATCAAACGGCCAAATTGGTTCAGTTGTAAAAAAGTTATGAGATTTAAAAAAAAACCTATTTTTTTGCCTAAAACAAACTAAAAAAACTCAAAAAGGTATGTACAAATTTAGTTTTACCAATTCCTATAAGTGTAAACAATTTTTTAGGTTCTAATGAATGTAAAAAAATCGTCCATAATTCAAAAAGGTCTTTTATAGAAAACCTCCTATTTTCAGTACGGGATCCCCTTAATTATTTCAGTTCTATGTGTCAGTTTGTCTAATTTATCTAAAATGACATCAACATCGATAGATTAAACAAAAATAATAACTAATACTTTGTTGTAAAACATATTTAGCCAACAGACTAAAATATACATTTAAAAAACACACACACACTTAATAATAGTATTAATATGTTAATAATAATAATATTATGTAACTTTTAACATCACAGTAAGTGATTGTCTACTTTTATCCCAACTGAAGGATTAATTAACACAATATAATTAAGTTAAGTTGGCTGTCGGCATGGATATACTATCCATCAGGTCAAATATTAAGTTAGCTTGAAATTGAGTTTCTTCATTCATTAAGTTTCCTTTGTCCTTCCTGTAATTGCTATTAATTTGGTAGTCCTCCAAAGTGTTGAATTTGTATCCCTAATTAATTGCACAACAGATGTCAACTATTGACATGATTGCTCAGTCAAACAGAGGCGGATTTACACTAATGCAGCTTAGGAGCTAGTAGCAATCTGCCACCCCTACACTGAGAAAATTTCTTTAGGTAAATATTACAATAAACTAGGGGTAATCGTTGGATAGATACATGTAAGGAATTTTTATGTCTGACAAGTATAAGCAATATCATTTAGGACCTTCGCCCACAGGGCGAGACAGACTTGAAGCGGTACGAGCATCTTGCGTCTTATGCGATATGTCCTCCGCTCACGGGGCGATTTTTCTCGCAGTCTTTTTCTAATTTAGCAGTCTTCAACAAAGAAGGTACACAACTTTCTTCTTCAAAAGTTTTTAAAATTATCAGTTTATGATGAGGAAGATATGTTATATTGGTACCGACTAATAAAAGAAGGACTCGTGACGATCGTCAAAAGAAGGACTAAGGTAGGGCGCACACCAGAGTCGACAAACAGTCTCCGACGAGACAGTTCGTCGAGGCTCGACTAGGTTGCCGTGAAAAGCGTTGTGGTAGGGGGGCCCGTCGCACACCAAAGCCGCTTCAGACAGTATGTTTTCGACTCGACAACGAAGCCTACCTTACTACCTCATCTCATCTTCGACAACTTCACCACGGTATAGGTGTTTTAAACATATATTTTAGTAATTTTAACCAACTTTTTTAACTCATTTAAATTTTTTAAATGTATTAAATTTTTTGTAGTGTTATCTTTGAAGACATGAGGAATACCTGTATTATTATTAATTAAGCAAATTTATTTTCAAAGATGTCATGCGACCCGGAAAGATTAATTTCTGCTGTGGAAAAGAGGCCGGTAATTTATATCTACAAGCTATCGGACCATAAAAATCGAGGAGCAGTGGACAAGGAATGGGAAGATGTTAAATTTTAAATGTTAATTTCAGCTTTTTAATTTTTATTACAAAAAAAGTGTTTTTTCAGAACAGTGATTAATTTTAATTGGTAATTTGATGGTGTTAGGTTTTTTTTTATGGATAGTGTTTAAGTTTAATTGTTAATTTTAAGGTGTTGGTGTTTTTTAAGTAACAAATAAATAAATGAAGTATTAAAAAAGAAAAATTGGTTTATTTGAATTTTCTTACCAATGTAACAAAAAGTTTTTCCCCCAGAGTTACACTAGCTTTCCTGTAGTTGATATCCTGTCTTTTTATCCAGTGTTCAATTAAGTTCAATAGGAAATCGAGCGTACGTGGCGTCATTCGTGTGTAATTTCTGAATTTATCCTCATACTTTCTCATTTTCCTAATGAATTTAACTAATGTGTTCTCCGTGGACCTAACTTCATTTATAGGATGAACCCAATAACTTCTTAAACTTTCACCAAATATACTTTGCCATATTGTGATAGCACAAAATTCTTCTTCCGAGTCAGAAGGCATATTGTTTGTTCACTTTGAAGGAAACAGAGATACTGGATAGGAATAGCTTTTGAAAAGTAAACAAACACTCTTTAAAGACGTAATATTCTCAGAATCAAATCGTCCCTCCCCCCTCTTCGACCCTCTGTTCGGTTTCATGCGGTGTGCGTCAGCACAAGACAACAGTCGAAAACCGTTTCGTTGAAGACCGTCTCGTCGAAGACTGGTTCGGTGTGCGCCCACCCTAATAGAATACGGGTGCATCGAACGGAACTATCATTTCGGCTGCTTGTTGCGGTAAAAGAATTGCAGAAGAGCTATGCAAAATGTTTGGAATTCTATAGAATGGCCTGTATTTAAAACTTTCTACTGTTCCACATTTTCTTTAATATCGAATTGGTACAAAGAAAATAAGAAAAAAAGGAAAGAAGACACCAGATAACCCCCAAAGTAAATAACTAATGGTTTTTAATACCTGATATTCTATATAATTAATGGCTTCAATAATTTAAATTTTATCGGAATTTTTTTAATGATTATCTTTATATACAGTAAAACTATGTAACTATAATAATTATATAATTATATCCAGTACTATAATAATCATATATATATATATAATGAAATGATATTCTTAGGGGACAAATTTACTTCCTTGGCAATTTCATTCCATGCTTTCTCTGTTTACTCCTTCCTAGAATATTCCTGGATTTTATGAGATTATATAACACAAGATGTTTTTCAACTTCTCCCACAAATTTCACATTAAGCATCTCCATGGTCAACAAGACACAACTCAAAGTTTCAAGCGTCACGATCGATTTGTCCCGTTCTCAACAGTTCGAGCCTCTCTCACTTCGAATTCGAGCCCCCCTCGCTTCGACAGCAAAACACCCCATTTACTTACATAGGAAATCGAGTGGAGGGGGAATCGCTTTGACTTCGAGTGTCTCTCGCTCCGTGAGCGAAGGGCCTGACCGAGGTAAAAATTTAACTGAACTGAGGATAATATTCATATATTGTAAAGTTAAGTTATTGAGTAAGGGATATTTTTTCTCTTGTCACATGTAAAAATTCCTTATTTGTATCTTGTTTCACAAATATATTTAGTTTAGGTACATTTAAACCTAAATAACTCTCTCGGAAGTCCTCCCTTGAAGTCTCCCTTATGTTTAGTGACACCGTCACACCTTGTTTGGCCGTTTGGGGCAAGACACATCTTTCTGCTAGCCTATACCCATCACTGGCTACTTTCTTCCTATTTTATTTTACACTTCCATTGAATTATTTTTATATTGTTAAAAATTTTAACTCACATTTTAATATTGTCCTAATATACTGTTGTACAACACACACGTTGTACGTTGGTTACATTACAAATAGTAGTATTGAAAAATCCAGACAGCTAATGAATAAAAACCGACAATTTCTCATAAGAAATCTTTAAAATATTTAAAAACTGTATTCCATTATTAATTAAAATAACCCCAAATAGATTATCGTACAGTTCAACAGTTTAATCGCTTTACGTAGTTAAACTCGGCTGGAGGCTACATTTCTGATTAAGAAAGTAGACACACGTGATTTATTTTGGACTAATACTAGATTTTCGCACGATATCTCAAGTGGCAAGAACGAACGGTTCAATAATTGTACTCTATTATAACCCCAGATTGTTGTTATATTTGTTTAAAATATAATTAACCACAGCTGATATTTTTATTCATACAAAAAAAAAAAGTATACCTAGGCGAATTAAAGGAGAATGTTAACATGAACATAAGCACAACCGATATAAAAGTGCTTGTTCTTAACACTCAGTTGACTTGTGACTTTATGTCCACCGGGTGCGTCACTGCCTTCTGCCTATGATAGACACTCTTTGACTCAAAAACTCTGAGCAGACGTCGGTCGGCACCGCCTCAGCTATCCAGTACAACCTTTATCAGCCCACACTCAACAAGAGGCTGAGTCCTTGTTTTTTTTTAAATTCGTTAATTGAGTTAAATAAAAGTATTTTTTCTTCATTAAAATTTGCCGATAACAAAAATTTGTCGCAATCAAGAATTTTTAGCCCTTTTAGCCCCCCCCCCCCAAATCCGCCACCACAAACGGATTTAAATCATACCATATTAAATTAGTAGCAATAGGCATGGCTATACCAACAAAATCATTAATAATACATTGGAGTTTATTTAGGTTGTTTGTATAAAGACAATCTGTAGAATGAAAGAAATACTACACTAATTTGGCTAATTTTATGTGTTTTGACGCGAGGTTCCTCGTTAATTCTCTCTCACCTTTTTATTGCACAGTTAACAAGTCTGCAAATTTCAAAACATTCTGTGCAAATTGGTTCAGTGAATCAAAGTTAAAGGGATTGTGAAAACCCAAGCGAGGGTTTATGTCCTTTCTCCCGGTAGACCAAGATTGCGTCGTACGTTGTACGAGCTTAGATATCTACCCTTCCTCATAAATTTGTCTCTGAATTCGTTTCAGTGAAGAATAAAGCCATGCGCAACATAAACACTTTAATTTACTTTACTTAAAATATATTTTGTTTGGTAATTGTTTTGTTTTTTCTTAGTGCCCAACTATATTGATATTTTACAAAGAAGTAATTTTAGCAAAATTTTATTCTTACTGTCAGTGATAGAATTATCATATAAGGATTTATTAATGTGAGATGTTTAAAATTGCCACAATTTCATAAACGGTGTTGGAATGATTTAGTTAGGAAACTACTTATTAGAGAAATCAGTCGATTGAAAACGTATAATTTCGTCATATACGAATGTCCTAATGGTTAAACAATACATGACAGATATTTTAAAATTTGTTTGTACTATTTCAATACATAAAATATTATCAGGTTCCCTTTTATATAGATCCATAAAAGTAATTTTTAATTTGAAGGTTGTGTATATAAATCAAGTATAAATACGGGTAGTTTCAGTTTTCCACTTAAATTTCATAACACATTTCCGAGTAAAACAAATAAATAATTCGACCAAGCAGCTGAACCGCAGATTTGAACAAATTTCCAAAATTCTGTTTTAAGCCTATGTTTGGGAAATCGATTTGCTCACGACGCGACGGTGCCTCTGTCGAAATATATTAGTAGAATTTGTTTTGCACCTAAGCCTTCAGCTTCGACTCAAGCGCTTCTTCGTTCCACTAGCAGCGGAAAAACTCGCTTTGCGAGTTTACATCTTGACCTTGCGGCTTCGGGTTATGAGCTTCACTTCGCTCACAGCGTACAAACTCGGCCTTCGGCCTCGGATCAGAAGATGCCCCATGGTAAAATCAACCACGTGGATTTGAACCGGGTACTTTTATGGTACTTTACGTTTTGATTTTGGGGGAATCAAGCCAGCATAAAGTCGCGTAAAAGAACAAAATGTGCAGAATAATATCCTACATTTATTTTTGTAGAAAAAAGTTCTAAAAGTTTCATTCTTGTAGAAAAAATCTCAAAAATAGTTACTTCCGGTTATTGGATTTTTTGGTTAACGAACTCTTCCTATTTGGACAAAATCGGACTTAAAATGCAACCGCTAGAGTGCGAACACACACACATATATATACATTTGTATATATATAATTTTGAATGACACCCTAAAACATATTCTGGGGACCTTAGGTCTTACCATAAGGGTCACTGCAATAGCTCATCTTTCCTATGGAAATTCGTTAGTAACTACAAATTAGACTAATTGGAACTGTAGGCCATCGTATGTACAACTCCAGCAACTATGTAGTTTTGTTTTTATTGCTGAATAAATAATTTTAAACTAATTATTTAACTGGTTGGTTTTTCCGGTTTCTGACTTTAAATGGTAAAGCGGTTTCCTTATAGGAACATTTGTTTGTCTATCGATCTCAGTCTATTTATTAAGGTATTACAATGTAATTTTTAAAATTTATAAATGCAAAATGTGTGTAAGGTGTGTTAAATCAGACTAGTCGGAGGCGAGAACCAGTAAGAAATCTTCAGCTAGGCAATATGAACTGTGTTTGGAGCTGTCCCTTGCTTTCAGTGCTCCCCACCATTAATCAATGATTACATAGTATAATACTATGTAATCATTGCCATTAATACATACTTTATTCCAGCTGTAATTGTTATTGGTTGATATGGTATATTAAGTATGTAAAGCGTTGATACGCAGTTGTTATTAATATGAATTTTTTTATACATTCCTCAACGGTTGGCGGGCTCATCAGCCTCGAAGTTCCATTTTTATTCCATTAGCTTAAACGTCTTACAAATTGTATCATTTTTCTGTAGGCTACTATTGCCTGTAAATAAACTGTATTTAGTAGTCCAACTACACAAATATCCACATTCGAACCCGAGACCTTAGCTTTAGAGGCAGGTGCACTAAATTTTAAGGCACAAGCAGCCGACAAATTTATTATTTATTTACCTAGATATGTCTATGACAGGTGAAGAGATTCTATTAGAAATGTGCAAATAATAATTAGGAAAATGAATTTAAGTTTAATGCTTATAGTTGTAAATACTGTAAGTTTATTCTAGGGCATGTCGGTTGTTATACTTAAAGATATGTATAACATATTTAGCTAATTTGACTGAGTCAGTTGTTTCTAAAGGCCTTGCTAGTTTTTACGTACAACAGTTAAAGACCTGTTTTAGTAGAATTTTTACAAATTTCCCCGTGGATTTAGGTTGCATCGTAAGACAACTTGTATGGGCTTAAACGAGACAAACGTATTTTCCTTGCTAACCCTTTTTACATACACATTAATTTCTCCCTCAAATAGCTTGAGTAAAAATCCTATTGCATTTGTAGCCATATCCGATTGCTATTATATATAATATTAATTTACGCACTTGTCTTAGCAATCCTTTTAGAAGTTTTTTCCCGTTTACAGCCGTTTCACCTTTTCATTTTTATGCATCATCAGAACGAATACAAAAAACCCTTCTCACAATTACACTTATTAACATAAATTAATTTAATATTCAACACATAAATTAATAAAAATATAATACATAAAAACACAAAACGACACTTTGTAAAACATTTAAGACACTTTTTAATTTTATTTAAATCACAATCTTTAATGTTTTAGACACAAGTAAATATTTTACCAAGAGTCGTTTTGTGTTTTTATTTATTATTTTTTTATTAATTTATGTGTTAAATAATAAATTAATTTCTGTTAATAAGTGTAATTGTGAGAAGTGTTTGTATTCGTTCTGATGATGACTGAAAATAAGAAGGTGAAACAGCTGTAAACGAGAAATTTTTTTGAAAAGGATTGCTAGGCAAGTTCTTAAATTAATATTATGAGTAAAAATCGTTGACTAACTAAGACGATTTCACGTCTTACTTTAAGTTGCTTTAGAAGTTGCTTACATACTGTTTCCTTTGCTCACGGTGCACCAGCAGAGATATTTGCTACCACACAGTTGATGAGAATCCAATTTGACTGATATTACTATTTTACATTTAATTTGCTTGAGTGAAATTAGGTACATTTATTTACATGCTAGAATTTTTGAAGATTATTCAAATTCAATCCAATATAAGAAAGGAAAGCATGTTTTTTGTTTCTATTTTTTGGAACTACCAATTTCTTGTAGATTATTTAATATAGGTTGACGTATTAAACAAAGAAAACAAACAGTAGTGAAGGTAAAAATTCTTCTTCAAAGATGGCGTCCATTTTATCATCCTGTAGGTAAAGGATAAGAGTATTACAAATTGTGTTTCACATCTTTTCTAATTAAACTTAAGTAGAACAATAGATGTACCACATTCAGATTTATGAGTATATAAATGCAAAAAAAAAAATAAATATATTAGAAAACCATAGAAGTCCAATTAATAATATTACAGAAATAAAAAATAAAAATGTTAATATTTGAGAAGAAATTAAAGGTATTCAATTTTGATTAACAGTGGATGTAAGGAATGCAAATAGCTTACGAAATATTATTAACACAGTTACATAATTTGTTGTATGCCTAAAGTTTGTATGATTGTGGTGTAATTAAGTGTTTTCAAACTAGAAACGAAACATATTGAAATTATTGCCTTCTTATTGGTATTATGTACCCATTTAAGTAAATTGTGTTACACAATTTGTTAAAACCATAATAGCCTATATATATATATATATATATATATATATATAAAAAAATGATTTAAATCTACTTATTATTTTTTGGTCAGAGGCATATTAGTTTAGAACTTATTTATCGTTTCTCGTGTGAATTTAAAGCTAGCATTTTCCGGGTTTGCAAGCAGCTATTTTAATTACCAGGTTTTGAAGTGGACAATTAGAAGGTAGCAGATGCAAAGAGGGCATGCTAATTGGGCTTTAGACAGTATGTACTGCACTCCGGTCATTACCTACGTTTTGTACGTACCGGACGTAGTCAATTATTTTAATTGCTGTCGTTAAATTATTTTAAAACTTTCTAAAATATTAATAACATATACGTTACATGTGGATTTAAAATTGTCATATATAGTGTTTAGTGTAATATACAAATATTTTTTGATTATATATGGAGCCATGTAAAAATTAAAGACTTTTGAAAATATTATACTCAAAATAAAAATAAAAATAATTTGTATTTTTTTTACATTTTTTGTTAGTCTGTCAATTAATCACTCATAGCAGAGGGATTTTTACTAAACAAATTTCAATTAACATTTCGTTGACTTTAAAAAACAGTCAAATTAACCCGTTAAAATTAACGGAATAAACTTGTAATTTTAGGGCAAAGCTAAGGATTGGAGAACAATTGAACAATACACGATTAAAAGTATGGTACGAAATCTTATAACTTTACTAGCTGACCCGTACGCCGTTGCCCATGGTGGTTGGTATTTTGAGTCTTTTTAACGTAATTATATATAGATCTTTAATATATATAGATCTTAAATAATAAAAGCACTACTGTCATAATAATAAAAGATCTGAAATTATTATTTTAGTAATTTTGATCCACCCAAACCTCTCCTAAAATTTCAAAATTTTTCATACCCTTTATTAGTGAGCACCTATGGCCCTAAAGGAAGCTACATACCAAACTTCATTCCAATCCGTTCGGTAGTTTTTAAGAAATCGTGATTTAATAACTTTGATCCCCCCAAATCCCCCCTAAAATGTCGATTTTTTTAAACCCTTTCTTAACGAGCGCCTATGTCCCTAGAGGAAGCTACATACCTAATTTAATTCCAATCTGTTCGGTAATTTTGGAGATATCGTGATTTAGTAATTTTTATCCCCCAAACCAACTAAAATTTCCAATTTGTTAAAACCCTTTTTTTAGTGAACACTTATGGCCCTAGAAGAAGCTACATACTAAATTTAATTCCAATCCGTTCGGTAGTTTTGAAGAAATCGTTTTTTAATAACTTTGATCCCCCCAAACCCTCCCTAAAATGTCGAATTTTTTCAAACCCTTTCTTAGTGAGCACCTATGATCCTAGAGGAAGCTACATACCAAATTTCATTTCAATCCGTTCGGTAGTTTTTGAGAAATCGTGATGAGTGAGTGAGTGAGTGGTATTTCGCTTATATATATATATATTTTGTTAACGTTTGCCATATTTACTGGAGTAATATATTTTTTGGTTCTTTTAGGATGCTTCAAGCCTCGGTGCTTCTCTTCTTGATCAGCGCTGCAATGTGCGTTTGTCCTCCCGACTGCCTCTGTATGGTAGACGACAGAAACCGTCGCCAGGTCTTGTGCACCAAGGGTGGCATGATAGATCCTATTCCCATCATCTACATGGACCCTCAGCTTCAAGTTATTCACATATCAGCCCCTTTAAAAAACAAAAATCAAATAACACTTGGGCCGGTTTTCCAAAACTTCTCTCGGCTCGAACAACTTCATATCACATACTCTAATATTCCTATGATCGGAAAGCATTCTTTCTGGGGCGTTCCTTATTTGAAAAAGCTTAACCTATCACACAATAATATATCACAAGTTTTGGAAAACAATTTTCGAGGGTTGATCAATCTCATGGAGCTTTATTTGGATTACAACAGGATAGAGCTGATGACCAGTGGGACTTTCAGACATCTTCCGGAATTGAGGTTCTTGTCCCTGGTTAGAAACAGGATAACGGATTTAGCACCTCGATTGTTTCTGGGTCTTGGGAAACTAATACAGCTCTACCTCTCTGGAAATCCTGTGGAAGAGTTAAACCCTGACGTCTTTAAGGATGTGCAGGCAAGTTCATGAACATGTTGTACATACAATATGTTTTTACCTATATTTAATGATTTAAATTAAATTGTATTAAGTTTTTGTAATTAATTTTTAACTCGGTTGTTCCAGAAGTAATTTTATATTCGTAAAATGTCTATAATGTATTAGTAATACTAGAAATTCTCTGCTGAAATATGGAATAGTTGTGTTGTGTGCAAATATGTATGTCGTATATCTACGAAGCCTTTCATAGCTTAGAATAGAAATTATCGATTGACTCATTTTGGGCGTAGCCCGCATCTTTGAAAACAGTCTTTTCTCTGTTTTATTTCTTTTTGCTTCGAAGGAAGAATTGACAAAAACATGTCACCTAATATTTTAAGTTTGTATATTTTACAAATACTTTTATAAATATTGAATATAATATCTTACAATCAAATAAAACAATTTATGGAAAGGCAAGCTTTTACAAAATCCAATAAAACTTAAGTTTTAAATCTAAGTTATACTATCGGTTGGTTTATCTGACATTAAAAGATTATATAATACCTTTAGTTTATTTGAATAATTACTGATCGAATTATGTATTATTAATACAAACTTATTTTGTAATAAGCAATTTCAAAGTGAGTAAAACAGTTCTAAGTTGGTTGAATAATTTTAAAACTAAAAGTAGAAAATTTAAACTTGATATATGTTTTCTGGTGAAAAAGGTTGGTTCTCACATGACCATAATATCCTCATCCCCTTTCAAATAGGAATTGTAAAATAAAAATTTAAGTGGTCTTTTTAAAACAATGTAAGATTTTTTAAGGAGATAAAAAATGTTTAATTTAGACAGTTATAAATTTTGGAAGGTCAGCTTTAGGACAAAATACCCAAACATAAAATTGTATTAGAATTATGTGTTTCATCCTCAAATATTCTAAACTGAGCCAAACTGAAAAGGTCAAAGTGAGACATAAACTTGAGTCCATAACAACGTGTCTATAGTCTCAACAAAATGTTGAGTAAACATTTTCATAAATTCAACCATTTAGGAGCTGGATTTGATTGAATAATAAATTATACAAAATACAATTAATAAAAAATTGATATAATATAAATTTAAATCTGAAAACAAGATTAAACCATAGACGACCTTTGAAGGTTAATGGAATTATACAAAGTTTCTGTCTAGACAGTAAGCGGACTGCTACAAAAAAAGTTCTTTTTTTTAAGTAAAGCTTTGTGGTATTATTTAAAAACCCAGTTTACATAGTTTTATTAATTAAATTTGAGAAATATTCCTTATAGCTGTATTTTTTATTTCAGGAATTGCGTGTGTTAAAATGTCGAGACTGTTCCTTGAAGAGCGTCAACACACATCTCTACAGCTTACTGACGTCACTAATTCATCTAGACTTGGGTGAAAACAAGTTCAAATACATTTCTTCAGACGAGTTCAGAGGTTTACGAAGACTGCAAGTTCTTCACCTGGATGGTAATCAGTTGCCCGTAATCCTCGAAGGAACATTTAGCGG